>CATIWR010114537.1:0-34567 GCA_949677035.1 Omphalea diandra
AAAATTTTCACTTTAGGGAGCTTCCATCAAGCATTCCCAATTCTTTCTTAATGAAGTTCATCCTTTCTTCATTTAGAGGTTTAGTGAAAATATCCGCAAGTTGATGATTTGTGTCAATAAATTCCAACACAACATCACCCTTTTAGACATGATCTCTAAGAAAATGATGTCTAATGTCTATGTGTTTGCTTCTAGAGTGTTAGATGGGATTCTTATAGAGATTAATAGCACTTGTGTTATCACATTTAATAGGAATGTGATCGATCACTTTGCCAAAATCCTTCAATTATTGTTTCATCCAATGGACTTGGGTGCAATAACAACTCGCAGCCACATACTCGACTTTCGCAGTGGACAAGGCACCGACACTTGCTTTTTACTAAACCAAGAAACTAGGCATTCTCTTATAAATGGGCAAGTCCCGAAAGTGCTTTTTCTATCTAATAGGCTACCTGTATAATCCGCATCTGAATATCCTACGAGACTAAAGGAAGAATCCCTAGGATACCATAGCCCTAAATGAATTGTGCCATGCAAATATTTAGAAATCATTTTAACAACATTCAAATAAGACTCTCTAGGAGAGGATTGGAACCTAGCAAACATACAAATACTAAACATGATATTTGGCCTAGAAGCAGTAAGATAAAGCAGAGATCCGATCGTACCTCGATATCTCTTCTCATCTACCGTTTTGATTGATTCATCCTTATCTAGCTTGATGGTACCACTCATTGGAGTTTTAGCTACCTTGCAACCATCCATGCCAAATTTCATGAGTATCTCCCTTGTATATTTGGCTTGGTTAATGAAGATCCCTACCTTGGATTGCTTGATTTGTAGATCGAGAAAGAACTTGAGCTCTCCCATCATGCTCATTTCAAATTCCCAAGTCATACACTTAGCAAAATCCTCACAAAGAGATTCATTAGTAGCACCAAAAATGATATCATTAATATAGATTTGAACAATTAATGTGTCATGTTTGTGTTTTTTCACAAAAATTGTGGTATCCACCTTTCCTTTTTCAAAATCATTTTTCAAGGGAAATGAACTAAGCTTTTCATACCAAGCTCTTGGAGCTTATTTCAAACCATATAAGGCTTTGTTCAATTTAAAAACATGGTTTGGAAAACAATGTGACTCAAAACTGAGAGGTTGTTCAACATATACTTCCTCCTCAATGATGCCATTCAAAAATGCACTTTTCAAATCCCTTTGAAAAAGTTTAAAATTCATATGACAAGCAAAGGCTAAAAGAATCTTAATGGCCTCTAATCTTGGTAAAGGGGCAAAAGTTTCATCATAGTTTATGCCTTCCTCTTGGTTGTATCCCTTAGCAACCAATCTAGCTTTGTTTCTAGTGATGAAACCTTACTTATCTAACTTGTTCCTAAACACCCACTTACAACCTATAATTGGGTGTTATTTAGGGCATGGGATAAGTTTTCATACCTTATTTCTCTTAAATAAGTTGAGTTCCTTTTGCATAGCAAGTACCCAACTCTCACCATCAAGAGCCTCATTAATTGATTTTGGCTCAAGTAGAGAAACAAAATCAAGATTATTATCTAAAAGATTAAGTTGAGATCTAGTACTTACACTTGTAGATGTATCACTAATGATTAAGTCCTTGGGGTGATTCTTAGAAAATCTCCAATCCTTGGGTAGATCTTGGCTTGGCTCTACTTGTTATTGATGATGTTGGTGTTCATCTACTCTTGATGAATCACTTTCTTCTTTATCTCCTTTTCTTGTAGAATCTTCCAATTCTAACATCTCAAAGTCACCTATAAGATCATCAACAAAAATACCTTTCCCAAGATAAAGTTTACTAGATTCATTAAAAATAGCATTCATAGACTTTTCAACTACTATTAAACTTTTGTTAAAAACTCTATAAGCTTTACTTGAGGTGGAATATCCCAAGAAGATACCTTAAATTGTTTTTGAATCAAATTTTCCAAGATTATCCTTAGTGTTTAAGATATAGTACTTACATCCAAACACTCTAAGGTATGATATATTGGGTTTTTTACCATTCCAAAGCTCATAACATGTTTTATTGAGAATGGGTCTTTTAAAAACTCTATTTGCAATATAACATGTAGTGTTAATGGCTTCAGCCCAAAAGTAATTAAGTAGAGAATACTTATTGAGCATTGTCCTAGCCATTTCCACTAATGTTCTATTTTTCCTCTCTACAACACCATTTTGTTGTGGTGTTCTAGGAGCTGAAGGATTATGAAAAATTCCATTCTCTAAATAATAATTTTCAAAAGACTCATTTTGAAATTTCTTTCCATGGTCACTTCTAATAAAAGATATGAAGTAACATTTTCATTTTGAACCCTTTTAGTAAAGCTTTTAAAAGCATCAAATGAATTATTCTTATGAGCTAGAAAAGATACCCAAGTAAACCTAGAGTAGTCATCTATAAGGACTAGTGCATAATGCTTTCCACCTAAGCTAGCACTTCCAATAGGTCCTATCAAGTCCATATGAATAAGTTGAAGAGGTCTAGTTGAACTTACAACACTTTTGGCTTTATGAGAAGCATGGTGTTGCTTTCCCATTTGGCATGGACCACATATCTTGTCTTTGGAGAAGTTTAGCTTGGGAAGTCTTTCCATTAACTTTCCTTTAGATAGGCTTTAAAGAAGATCCATGTTTGCATGTCCAAGTCTTCTATGCCACAACCAAGCTTCATTGCTCAAAGGCATAAGACACTTAAAAGATTGGTTAGCCAAATTGTCTAGGTCAATTTAGTAGGTATTGCCTTTGCTTTCACCCTTGAAAATAACCTCAACATCCACTAAAGTGGTGACTCGACATTCTTTAGGATCAAAGGTGACTTTGTTACCTTTGTCACATAATTGACTTGCAATTAACAAATTATGTTGTAAGTTACTAACTAAAAGAACATTATTAATTAAAGAGTAACCATTCTTACCAATGGTTCCAATGCCAATTACCTTACTCTTGGCATTATTACCAAATGTGACATCTCCACCTTCTTTTTCTTTTAATGTCGTGAATAGCTTCCTATTTCTAGTCATATGCTTGGAACATCCACTATCCACATGCCAATTGCTTAATTTTGTGGCTACCACACTCCCTTACACAACAAAAGTGAGCTACCTTTTCTTAGGTACCCAAGCATACTTGGGTCATTGGGGGTTAGAAATTGAAGGGTTCTCTAGTTTGAGGTGAGCCTTCCTAATATAACAGTGAATATTAAGGTGTCTAAATCTCATGCAATAATGACATTAGAGTTTAGACTTGGGAGTCTTTCTCTTATGCACAAATTTAGTATGAGTATGAGGCCTTCTCATACCTTGGTCATGTGAATGCATGCATGTACATGTATGATGAGTAGAAGTAGATAATTTCTTATGAGAATGACCATGTTGTTTGTTGTACATATAAGCATGGTTAGCTCTTTGAGTCTTGGCTCTAGAGCTTGGGGGAGCCTTCCCTTTGCCCTTAGGCTTAAGAGGTTTGGTGCTAGAAGCACTTTTCTTCCCAATTACCTCAACCCTTGAGGTTTGAGTTTCTGATGGTCTAACAAATGTGCTTTGAGAAGATGAGGAGGCTCCATTGAAGACTAGACCATGTCTAATTAATAGAGGTCTTTGTGATACAATCAATGTGTCCAAGGCTTCTTTTCCTTTATGGAACTTGGAGATTGAGCTTCTAAGCTCAATGACTTCTCTCTTTAGAGTGTCAATCTCCTTTCTTAGTGAAGCCATTGAAGATGATGATATAGAAAGACTATCCACTGATTTTTTGAGTTCATCATTAGATGCTCTCAATTCTCTTATAATGTTATTGAGGGATTTATAATCATCATCTAATTTTTGACATTTTCTTTTATAAGATTTTACTTGTGACTTCTATTTGTCACATCTCATGGTTAGAGCCTCTAGAAGCTCTTCATCTATCTCATCAAATTCAAAATCAAAATTAAAATGGGAAGAAGTACTTACTTCATTTGTAGAATCTTCTTGTGCCATGAAGCAAATATTGGCAACTTCTCCTTCTTGCTCTTCTTCACTTGAGCTATCATCCCAAGTGGCTGAAAAGCTCTTCTTCTTCTCCTTCTCCTTCTCCTAACTCTTTTTTTTTTCTTCAATTTGGGACACTCATACTTAATATGGCCTTGCTTGCCACATTCATAGCAAGTGACATCGTTGAATTTCTCTCTTGAACTAGGAGCTGTCTTCTTGAAGCATTTTCTTTCTTTTCTTCTCTTGATGAACTCCTTTGTCCTCCTTGAGAGCATTGCTAGCTCCTCTTCTTTCTTGTCACTTTCTTCATCACTTGAGGTAATTTTTACCTCATTCTCCTTTGTTGAAGACTTAAGAGCCAGGGTTCTTCTTTCTTTTTCTGGTTTATCTCCTTGGCCTCTTAGTTTCTTCATTTATTCATCTTTTTGTAAGGCTAACTCATGATTCAAGAGTTTGCCTATCAAAACGTCTGTTGGCACCTTCCCAATCTCTGAATTGAACTCTTAGATGTTGCACACTCTAGCACCAAATTTATCTAAAGGAAGGGTTTTGAGAATTTTTGTGTTTACCTCATAGTTTGTGAGTATCCTTCTGAATTTCTTCATGTTGGTGATGATAGATAGAAGCCTATTCATCATTTCGATGATGCTTTCATTATCCTTCATCATGAATAGCTCCCATTCGGTTACATATATCTCTAACTGGCTGGACTTGACTAGAGTTGTGCCTTCATGGTTGTTCTTTAGTTTCTTCCAAATGGCTTGTGCTGTTTGACAATGTTGCACTCTTTCAATCTCTTCTCTAGAGAGAGAGCATAGAAGAATGGCCATTGCCCTTTTGTTTTTGCCATTTGATCTCCGGTGAGCTTCAACCTATTCTTCTCTTAGAATAAGTTCTTCAATTCAATCCACTATCTTAGTAGGTGGCTTCCATTCTTTGACAACCACATCCCAGAGGTCCACCACATCTGTGTCAAGGTAGATTTCCATTTTATACTTCCAATGAGTATAGTCTATTCCATTAAAGTGTTGTTTGAGGTGTGAGTTGATTCCCTCTTATGCCATGATCTTTTACTCACCAATAAAGGTTTGTTTGAGTGTTTAGGCTCTGATACCACTTGTTGGCCCTAGGCACCAAGAAGGGAGGGGGAGGGGGGGTTGAATTGGTGTATAAAAATTAAATAAGAAGGTAAGAAGGAAAATAAGTATAATGGAGACATAATATTTTTAGTAATTCGGGTATAATTGACTCTATGTCCACTCCCTAATTCTTAGTAATTGGGTGTTCCACTATCTTCCAATGGTGTTTCTAAGCTCACACCAAACTTTTACACTTGTGTTTTCAAGGCTTACACAACAACCTTTACACTTGTGTTTTTTAGGCTCACACAACAACCTTTACACTTGTGTTTTTAAGGCTCACACAATAACCTCTTTTAGTGTTTTTATAGGCTCACACTATAACCTTTACAAATGGTGTTTATGCTCACACCAAACAATCACCTAAAGAAGAGAAAAAAAGGATCTTTCATAGAAAATACTATTTTATATTTACTTTTAGTTTAAAAGCATGTACAACTAATTTTACTTTAATTATGCAAATTTTCTTCCATTTTGATATTATGCTTAACATGAATCATTTACATTTGGCATGTTACATGTTAATTAAGTGCATAGTTTCTCCTTTTAATGGTGGCAAATTAGAAAATCCAATCTTCTTATCAGTGCCTTTATCTTGTTGGCCCTTCGCTCATTCATCCTTGCCTTCCCCATCACCGTCCAACTATTTTGTCAATGGTGCCTTAGTGGTTGATTGCACTCTTTTAACTTTTACTTGCATTTATTATATTCATTTTGTATGTTCTCACTTTTGCCTAAGCTACCTTTTAGCATTTTTTGACTTAGCAAGCTTTTTATTTTTTATTTTTTATTATGCCTTAATTTTTTCGTAAGCCGCCTTTTTTATTTTTCAACTTAGTGGGTTAGATTACTTTTCTCACACCTCACATGAAAATACCTTTTCAACTTATCAAAGTTCACTGGCTCAGTGAATTCATTCTCATCCATATTTGCTAATTTCACAACACCATCGAAGTATACTTTGTTTGACCATCTACATTCCTAGTTTTGACTAAACTTCCTTTAAGGATCCTGATTTTGCAACCACACTATCTTCAGTACTAGATCACCAATCCTTATTATGTTTTGTTTAACCTTCATGTTAAATGAAAAGGCCATTTTGGCTTGATACAACTAGATGTGATACCAGGCCTTCAATCTTTTCTCATCCAATATAGTCAATTGCTCAAGTCTACTCCTCATCCGTTGGTACTCAGGAATGCCAAACTTGATTAATATCTATAAAGACTTCACTTTTAGCTCCATTGGCAACACTACCTCCATCTCATATGTCAAAAAGTATGGTGTCATTCTAGTTGACGTCCTTATCATAGTTTGGTAACCCCATAAAGCCAAAGGTAATTTCTCATACTAGTTTTTACATGTCTCCATCATTTTGGCAAGGATGTTTTGAAATTCTTATTTGTCGCTTTCATGCTCTATTAGCCTGCGATTTGTAAGGTGATGACTTGTGGTGGAGCACCCCATACTTTCCTAATATACCCTTGACCTCTACTTGGAAATGGATACCATATTCGTAACAACATGGTGTGCACTCCATAATGACAAATAAGAATTTTCACAATGAATCGTACCATCTACTTTACCCTCAACTTTCCAAAGGTTTCAACCATTACCCATTTCAAGAAGCAATCCACTTATATTATAATATACTTATGACCCCTTATAGAAGCTGACCTAATTTTTTCGATCACATCAATGCCCTATGGAGTAAATAGCCAAGGTGAGGTTAAATTCTGTAACTCAGTAAGCGACAAATTACTAAGGCTACCATGAACCTAACATTCATGGTAACTTCAAACTTTTTGAATGCAATCGTGTTCCATAGTAGTCCAGTAATACCCCAATCTTAGAATTTTCTTGCCAACCCTTTACCATTCATGCAAGGACCACAAACCCCTATGTGCATCTCCTCTATGATTCTACAAACCTCTTCCTCTACCACACATCTCAAATGAACTCTATTGTGCATTCTCCTATACATAACTTCATCACAAACTGTAAACTGTGAAGACAATCTTCGGATCACACCTTTATCCTTTATCTCGGCCTCTTCAGGGTATTCCCCACTTTCCAAATACTTTTGTATATCAAAATACAAAGGGTGGTTCTCCATTAACATTTGCATTACTCTTGAATTCTTGTAACACAACACCTTAGATCGGACTGTGATAAACAGTTTCATGGGCATTGCCTTGATCTATCCTAGACAGAAACCAAAGTTGATATAAGGCATCGACCATTACATTTTCTTCTATTGGTAGATGATGAAATATGACTCTCTAAAAACTTTGCACCAACCCCTTTATATTTTCCAAATATGGGCTTAAATGTTCCTCCTTCAATTCCTATTCATCCATTATATTTGAAACGACCAATAACAAGTCCTCAAACACCTCTACTATCTTTACTCTTATTTGTCTCAAGAGCTCAAGACTGAGTGCACATGCTTCATATTCAGTCATGTTATTGGTTACTTTGTAGTCCAACTTCTTAGTCATATGTGAAAGCTCTCTTTCTAGCAATATCAATATTGCTCCTACACTTGGCCCTTTATTATTTACTACTCCATCGAATTATACTTTCCATCCCTAAGGCTCAATTGCTCCCAATCCTTCATTTAGGAAATAGGACAATTCATATTCTTCTTCTTTGTAAAGTTGTTGTTCCAAGTACACTAAAATCCTCTGTCTCTTGATCACCTTTTTGGCTATATACTTAATATCAAATTCTGTAAACAAGATTAACCACTTTACTATTCTTTTAGTAAGGGAAGAGGCCTCATGTAAGTACTTAGTCAAATCAAGCTTTGAAACCACTTCCACAGAATATGATTAAAAAAAAATGCCTTAACTTTTTTATAGCCCAAATCAATATTAGACAATTCTTCTCCACTTGGTTATACTTCACTTCATAGGATAATAACTTCTTACTAAGATAGGACATTACGTGTTTGTTCCTTGTTCCATCTTTCTAAGCTAACATTGCACCAATAGAGTTATGTTTTACTATCAAGTACAGACTCAGGGTCTTCCTAGCTCACCAGAGGATTGGTCAAGTATTTTTTTTATTTTCTCGAAGGCCTCCTGACACTATTCATTCCATTTTACTGGCTAATCCTTCCTTAACAACTTGAAGATCACTCTATAAATAGGACTGAGTCTAGTTATGAATCGACTAAAGTACTGCAAGTGACTTGAAAACCTTAAATCTCCTTTTCTGTCTTAGGTACAAGCATATCTTAAATTGCCTTCACTTTGTCCCTTTAGATTCAACCTTAAGTTATACTCATTGACCCTCTTTAAGAATTTCTCCAAAGCTTCAAAGTGTGCTTCTTTTGTTTCTAACTTATATCATTATGTCATCTACATACATTTTCATCTCTTTATGGATCAAGTCATGTAACAAAGTCATTTTCATTCACTAGTATGTCACTCATACATTTTTTAACCTAAATGGCATTACCTTGTAGCAATACATCCTAACTTTGTGATAAAAGCTATCTTTACAGAATCCATGATTGTCATAAGAATCTGGTTATATCCTAATTATCCGTCCATAAAAGAATATATAATACAAGTTGCGACATTGTCGACCATCACATCAATGTGTGGTAAAGGAAAATCATCCTTTGGACATGTTTTGTTTAAATCCTTATAGTCAATGTGCATCCTTACTCTCTCATCCTTCTTTAGTATTGACACTATAATGGCTAGCCATTCAGGGTAGTCTGCCACCTCTAAGAGCTTGGCATTCAATTGTTAGGCCACCTCCTCATTAACAAGTTGAGCTCACTCAAGCCTCATCCTTCGAAGCATCTGCTTTACTGGTTTCATATGTGGGTAAGTTGGAATTCTGTGTCCTACAATTCACCTGTCAACCCATGGCATGTCTTCATATATTTAAGTAAAAAATCCTCTGATATTTTCTAAATAATTGTTTAAACTTCCTTACCTTCTTTGTTGTGATGTCACTGGTGATCAAGAAGATTTTTAGATTTTTTGTGTGTCAAGATTAAATCCAGTGGTATACACAAAATTAATGTTAAATATGCCATAAAATGATGCACGATATGTACATTACCATCAGGAAATACACCATCCAAGTAAGCAAACTCAACATTCATTACTTTAAACTTAGAAAGAAATACATCATCATCTTCAAAGAGATTAGAAACAAAAACATCAGTAATAGTAAGAAAGTCCTCTTCATCTTATTAGTTGACTAGAGCCTTATGTGCCTAAACCTTTTCCTCTGTTTAACCCTTTATTTCGTCAACTAAAACCCTAATATCAGCATTCTGCACATGATCTGCCTCTTTCCTATTATCTGTACTGGCAATAGCCTTGATAACTCCCTCAAAAATTTGTTTCATATGATAATCCCCATACTTAATCTTTAAAAATTCTGCCTAAAGTGCTGGTCCATTTGCCATGGTAGGCTTAGTTTCTACCACAAAGTTTTGCATTTCTTTGTCACTTATTTCCTTAATGGAGTTCACAATCACGTTCTTGATGTCCTTTAATTTTATCCTTGTGTATACAACCTCAATAAACTTACATGACTCAATATATTCCCATTTCGAGTCTATAAAAGATGCATCCTGTTTTATCAAGTTCGATCACTTCTTTGCATGATCTTGCCCAATGGCCTAAAAACTTTGATGCAATAAATACTGCTCCCTTTGTTCATTAGTAATCTTTTTCTTGTCATTCAATGGCCATACAGACTGAGGCCCGTATAGAATTACATGTTGACTTGATTCTTTATCATTCTTTGTCTCTACAACTTTTTTCCCTTTCTTTTTTATTTTCTTCTTACCATCCTCTTCTAATGAGTCCTGATAATTTTGATACCCTAATTCACCAACATCTAGCTGGAAAAAATCCTTTTTAAGTTCATCTATATCCTTGCCCAATGACTCCTTATTTTTAGTTGCCTTATGCCTAATCATCTTAGTGGCCTTCCTTTCTTTACAAAGAAATTTGATAGCAGTCCATGCTAGTCCCTTACTTTTAGCTCTAACTCTTTTCCATAATACATCAGTCCTTTCCTTATAGTTTGAGTGAGGATCTCTGAAAACTCTGATATGCCAGTAGAATTCTTCCCTAACCCTTGTCTTGAAAGAAAGTTCATATTCTTCATAATACCCATTACCTTCATATCAACCCATTTATCTATTACCCCAGCAACCTAGAACCCTTGGAGATATGAAATAGTCACATATGCTTGAATGACACTATCATAAGCTTGCAAATCTTTCTTAGATAAACCAACCTTATGTAGTAACTTAATGGGTAGATGTTAATCCTAAATCCATCAATAACCATAACACATGGTGTGCATCTCCCTTTCACCTTAGCTCAAATGAATAAGGCAAAGTTATGATCCTTTCCCTCTGATGGCAGATCCTCATCTAAGAAAGTGATTTTACCCTTATGAGTTACTAATGCAATAACATCCTTTAAAGTAGTTTCTTTTGAGATAATCAAACTTGATAGGGCCTCTACCATTGCCTTCTTATGTTCTTGAGAGGTGATAAGCAACTCCCACACATTAATCTGGGTAAATATCTTCTTCGATTATTTCACAATGGGTTCCCATCTTCCTTTTTCTTCACAATGAATTCATTTACCTTTTTCTCAACCCTTGGTTCCTTTGGGGCTTCTCTGTCGGGATAGTATTTCCTACAGCGTGTACATGGTTCACCTACTCAACTTCTTTTTCTTTATCATTATTCTCCTACAACTGGATCATTCTCCTTCTTCACACCTCTTTTAACTCTTTATCTGAGCTTTCCCATGTATTGATAGTGTATATAACTTAAACCTCATTCATAACCTACTCGATAATGGTAATACAATTTGCTCAGGAATCCTAGAATCTATCATGAAAGTCTCTTGATTTGGGGGGGGGGGGGAACATTATGATAGTTTGGGAGAGGGTTCACTCAGATGCTAAGCCTTCCAAAATTTGGTGAGACAATCATTTTATTATCGATGAGATCCTGAATTTTGTGTGTTAGTCTATAGTAGTCATTAGTGTTGTAACCTACTCCTTAATGAAAAACATAGTAAGCATTGGCATCATATCCCTTAAGCAATGGGTTAGGAGGTGGTCTCGTTAGCAAAGGCTTCATTATTCTCTTCTTCTGCAATCTCTTAAATGCATTGGAGAAAGGCATCTCTAAATTAGTAAACTGTCTTGGCGTTCTTACTACATTTACATCATTTGTCTTGTTTCCCTCAGACTGAGGATGAGATGGGGGACTTCTTCTTCCCCCATACTGTCTTCTTAACTTGGATTCTAATTCTTTAACTTACAAACCCGCTTATCAAAGATCTTCAAAGTTTTCAACTAATATTCCTTAAATTCTAGTGTCAATGCTAGGCAGAGGCCCTTTAATAATCATTCAGACTTATTCTCTCTTCATAGCCTTGGTGATTGCCTTTGAAGTCATCTTCTTCCACTTTCTAATATAATCACTAGAGCCTTCACCTATTTTATACTTCAAAGCCTTAATTTTTACCCCTTTCCAGACCCTTAACACCTAAGGCCTTCTATATTTTCTATAATTGCTTGGTAAAGTCATCGAATCGAGTGCTCTCTTTCTCACTTTCTAGGGATTTGTCCAGAATGGTAGTTGTACTTCCCACTTATTTGGCAAGCTTACTTTCATGGTATTCTTCCATCCCAAATAGATCATCATCAATTAACATAGGTTGGGGTGCTTCCATTGGTGCTTTCCCTTTGTCAGTTCTATTAGTAGAGGTCTCCCCTTTCTTCAGAATTTTTTTGGTGCGTTTGTTTACCTCTTCAGTAATCCTCTCTTACATTTTGTGATTGAAATCAACCATCATTTTATCTAGGATCTCTAGTGGTATGGTTGGCTCCATGATATGGTCGGCTTTCTGGCTCAAACTCAGAGTCTTACTCTTTTTGGCAAGTAAATTCCCCTTTTTCTTCCATAAGGGTTTGGATGGAGTTATGATGATTGCAAGACAAGGGCTATTATTATGATGCATGTGTAAGTAATTAATGCATGTATACATGCTATGCACAAGTTAGTTTGCATAAGATCCTTCTAACCTTATTTGTCCAACACACGAGGTGTAGTGGCTCTTTCCTAGGTATGGTCTCATTTTTGTACCATCATAGGATAAAGAATGTACGAGGTTAGCTTGAACCGAGAAAAGTCATAGCCTTGAAAGAACATATACATAAAGCACTAAAAGAATGAACTTTTTACATTACTTGAAGAAATATGTACAAGCAACGAAAGAAATCCCCTAAAAGAGAGAGGGATGTACACAAAGGATACTTACATGACGACGAAGGGGAAATATATAAGTATTTACATATGGAGGATAATTACACCAAGGGGGTTGGAGTTACATTAATACTTACATTAGGGGTTGCTAACTATGTTCTTCAAGGACTTTCAATATTCTTTAAAGAAATGCAAACGAGTAGGGTACCTTATTCCAAAGTGCGATTGGCTCATACATGCACCTAATGGTTGAAAGAGTTATTGTAATTGATGGCTCCCATAAGCTTAAGGGGCAGTTGCTATGATCCCCCATTAGATATACTGAAGGTACTAGGCTTATGAGTGATGATTCCTCCTTGTAATCTCCTGAACCTGAATGAAGCTTAGGTCTGAAGTTTGGAGAACCATCAGTTTATTTAAGGGCACGTAGTGTTTATGGTGAAGTGTGGAGGCTACATGAATGTAGTGGATTTAATCAATAATAAGTTTTAAATTATTAAAAGTGAACCAGAGATCAAATGCAAAATCAATTTTGGGTCCCCAATAGAGTCGTCACTATGAGAGTCTTTGTGATTTCGATTAACTAGTGGACTCTTGCTTGTGACTCCTACCTTTTATCGATCATTAGGGGATCAGGAGGATAAATGTTATACATTGTTAATAACACCTAATCATGGAATGCGATTTAGATCAATAGGGGACCCTCGAGGACTTACGCAAGATAGAATCCTTTTTTCCAAAATAGTGGTTAATGGAGGATGAAGGTGAGATAATATATTGGTACCATCCCTAGGTGAAATATGGAGTCATCGCCTGACTTTGGTTAGGACAACAATTTAGGGAAGGCAAAATTTGAACGTAATCTAAGTCAATTAAAAGGTCAATTTCATTTTTACCCCATCAGAGATTGGGTTCAAAAATTGGGTACAACTTCGGAAAAAGGTTCGACATCCCCAAACTGCCTAGATATTAGGATCTAGCCTTCAGGCATATTTGGTTCACTTTTAATATTTTAACTGAGTTGTTGATTAGTCTAATTAATGCCATTACATATACATCTAAGCACAGTTCACTTAGGCAAAATAAATCACCAACTCAAAAGGGTAGGGGGTCATGCATCATGGCAAAGGGGATAAGGATGCATTATCATCCATTCATCCATATTCAAACATCAAAGAGGGAAAAGGGGTCATGCATCATGATCAGGATAAGCCTGCATTATCATCTATTCATCTGCACTTAAACATAATTCATGACACATAATGTGACCATTGAGACCAACATATGGTCTTATTCAAACACACCAGCCATACGTCATGGTAAAGAGGATAAGCATGCATTATTATCCATTCATCCACACTTAAACATCATTCATGACATATAGTGTGACCATTGAGACCAACATATGGTCTTATTCAAACACACCAGCTATACCCAAAAGATAAAGAAGCTAATACATGGAACAAGTATAAAACAAATCAAATGAACTCAAAGTGCGAGGAATGAATATAACACATATTACCATCTCTCATATGCAAAAGATGCCTACATATGCATCTAAGTCCATAATATCACATCCTTACATAACTATCTAGTAAGTAAATAGAATCAAAACACATGAATCACTAAGAATCAAAACACATTAATCATGAGAATCAAAAGAGATTTAAAAAAAACATGCAAATAAAAGCATTTAGAGGATGTTTAATGGCCTAAGGCAAAAACTCATCATAAGAAGGATCCTAGGATTGATGAATCCTCACATCATGAAGCTCTAAAAGAGCATGGCATCCATAGCACTACTAATAATAAAGGAAGGTTAGAATGCAAATAAAAAAGGGAATCACATAACTAAAATACTATTGATATGCTCTCAACATGAACCAAATCATGTAAAAGAAGATTTTCATGATCATTGGATCCTTAGGTTCCTCCTTTGATCAATGCTCTAAAATGATTGAAAATAGAAATATAAATAGCATATCAAATCATAAGCAAAAGGGGTGAAGCATTACATGAAAAGATGTGATGCAAACACTTAAAAAAAAAGCCATTTCTAATTTTATTTTTGGGATGAATAGGGATATTTGGATGTTTAAGTTCCCCCTATTTTGTTGTTGGAATACTAGAACATCACAAAAAGGAGTTTGGAAAAGATGAAATCCATGTAGGCGAAGAAAGCCCCTTTCTTCAAAAAAACTGATAACTAGGTAAACTGGGTTATACAGCTTATAAGCAAGGTTGTATAAACTTTATTTCCTAGGTTTTGAAAATAGATAAAGAAAAAGAATGGGAATGAGCAAGGGGAGGATGAAGGGGTTCCTAGATGCTTTTGTGTATTTCTGTGCCTTTAGAGGTTCACAAGTTCAATATTTTTCTTTAAAATGCTTAGGGAATGAATAAAAGATTAAGACAAAGGCCTAATTCTACCTTAGAATGAGTTGGGTGAGTTAGGGTTTCAATGGCAAGTGTTCTTTAGTAAGTTGTTATAGTAGAGTAACTTTAGGATTTCCATGCCTGCCTTCCCTTTTCAAATGAGGGGCTATTTATAGATAATGGGTGGGTGCGCAGGGCCAAGTATGGTTTTAGTTGCACCATGGATGAGTCCAATCATAGGGAGAGAGGTGAGTCTCTTGGAATTAGGGTTTGCATACGAGTTGTACAACTAGGAATGGGTTGTACATCTATTTGTTAGGGTTGTGCAGCCCTAAGGTTTAAGGGGGACCATTTCTAAAAGTTTGTGAGACTTAGGGTTTTAAGGTGGGTTGTACAACCTTATGCATAGTTGTACAACCCTGGTTTATAGGTTATACAACCCTAATTGATAGGTTATATAGCTCATCAACACTAGCAGGTGACTTTAGGTCTTAGGCTCTGTTTTGGGCTTGGTCTTAGTCTTAATTATGGACTTCTCTAAGGCTTCCTAGGGCCTTTCATCTCTTTCTTTGGCAATTCCTTTTACATTTTAGGGATAGGGTCAGTGATTTGCATCATCAGGCTTACATGTAGAGGTCTAAAATCTAATGCTTACAGTTGGTGTAATAGTCCATAAGTAATACAAATTTATTGATGTGGATTATAAAAAGAGTAATAAGTATGAACCATTTGTTCTCGTGTGGCAAGCAACAAAGGTATATTATGCCACATATCATAGCTTAAAGCAAGATAAGAATGATTGGTAGGTTGTTTGAAAAAAAAAAAAAAGATCTGTGGTGAAAATTTTTATTATCAATAGTGAACCTTTCAAAGATGATGATACAAAGATTCATAAAATTGATCTTCAAGTTAAAGATCAATGAATAAGCTTGATTGATCCAACGGGTTCATTTGTTAACATTGATAAGAGTGACAATGAAGAAAATGCATCAGAAAATAAAGAATTCAATGATGATGATGATGATGATAATGAGAATAATGATGTTAATTTACATAACGTTGTTAGTGATTAGAGGTAGTGTTATCACAACTAAATTTATAATATTATAATGCTTAAATGTAAGTGAATGTTTAAGAATACATATTTATATATTTCGTAGGATACGAGGGAATGATTGATATCATAGGAGTTCATCAGGGGAAGGTACTACATGAGGTATTAGCCAAGGCCGACATGATAGGCTTTCTTGTTCGTCACCTTATATACCACTGTCTGATCAACCTACTCCATCACCTTTGGTTCTACCAATTATAGCATCACCTTCGCATTCTTTGCCTCTTTCGCCACTCATTGTACTTGTACCATTGCCTATATGTGATACTTTTACTACATCAACAGTTGATCCTCCATCTTCTCATCAACTTAGGTTATAGGTCATTGGTATGAGGTATGTTGTTCTAATCATCTCATCCTATATATATGTTTATATTAATAAATATATTTGGTTATATATTATGTGACTTTGCATTTTTTTTCAATTTAATCTCAGGAAATCGGTATTCTAGTTGTATTTCCTTAATTTTCAAGAAATGTTTAAACTGTAAAGATTATGCTTAGAGATTGATGTTAGTGGACATCAAGGATTTCTATTGAGAGGAGTTCAAGGTACAATTTAAATTTTTTGTTTAATACGATTTTAATTCTTGTGTTCATATTTTATTTCCTTAAATTGTAGAAGCATTTTCTTTTGGATGTCATTATGGAGTCCAGGTCAAGATTACATGGAAGCATACAACTGCTAGGTGGTATTTAGATACTTTATCCCATTGGAGATGTAGTGGTAATAAGCCACAATGCATCTTTGAAGATATTTAG
The DNA here is from genome assembly GCA_949677035.1 of Omphalea diandra. Classification (NCBI taxonomy): domain Eukaryota; kingdom Viridiplantae; phylum Streptophyta; class Magnoliopsida; order Malpighiales; family Euphorbiaceae; genus Omphalea; species Omphalea diandra. The sequence continues at coordinate 16,672 of CATIWR010114537.1, forward strand.
AAGTTGTGAAAGCAAAAATGGGATATGTTGAAATTCAAGTTCAGTTTGACCAAGCTTTCAAGAACAAATGAACAAAGACTACTAGGGTTGGTCCTATTTTGTCTCGCCATTCAGCTGAATCTAGATCATTCCTTGAACATGCCTTGGATCTAGTTAGTTTATTTACTTATTTTTATTTAATATAACATTTTGACTAAAGTAATAAAATTTTATTTTAGGAGAAAGAACTGAAACATTTGACCACAAATTTTTAGATTTTCAAGAAGAGACATATTAAGAAGAAAGACAATCAATTTGTTAATAAAAAAAAGTCATAGAACATCAATGTGAGTTAAATAAAAATCAATGCATTGTTTCTCATTTTGAATAAATTGCAATTATAAAAACTTCAATTATATTTCATAGTGATTATTCATATTTATTAGGATGTAGTGGAGAAAAATATTGCTGAAACTACTTCACAACTATTAAAGGATTCGACGACATCTCAAGCCCTCAACATGAACTAGTTGTACTTGGATGCTTTTGGATGATACAAGAATAGTATAGTGCATGGACTTGGCTCCAAGGTGACATATAGTCATCCAACTTCTTGCGCCAGCTTTTAACCAGCTACATCATAGATGACTCCAAATCCATAATTAGAGTTGCATGTTAAAAGGTAGGTTTGAGATGAGCTTCAATAGGAGTTTGATATGTAGTTTGTTGCCCATGAGCAAACCATGTAGCAGATGCTAACTTTTATGTTAGCTACCATGCACAGTCAAAGACTAGCACCTTTGCCTCCAGAGGACGATGATTATTTGGAGGCACATGATGATCATGGATATGATTAGATTTTTTTCATATTTTTGTATCTTATATGTATAATGTTATTGTAAACATATGCAATTTATTTTAATTTTAATAAATTAAATATTTTTATATATTGCATTCAATTTATTATTAATTTTAATAAAATATAAAAATTTAATAATAAAAAATTTTAATATACTAAATACTAAATAAAATTATAACTATGAAATAACTATGGAAACCTACCACATTACCGATGAAAATCTCTATAGTTAAGCTTAGTGATGGAATAGCGACAAAATTTTCTACCACTTTACTACTTTTAGTAACAAAAAATTCCATTGGTAGTCCATCACTAAGTTTAGCAACGAAATAGCAATGACCAACCTAGTGATGGACAGTCCGTTGCTAGTCTGTCACTAAACCAGTTTAGCAATGAAATTTGCTTGGTTAGTGACAAAAAAGTTCATCGCTAACCTAGTAGATTTTTGAAGTGATTAGTACTGAGTGTGTGGATATGTTTTCTCTCAATCTCCATTATGGCAAGGAACTTTTTAGTGAGTTCTTTATAGCCTTCTTCTTTCATAAATATGAACTTGTGCCATTGTAAGTTGCAAAGATATCCTTTTATTATCTCTTTGAGTCCTAAGATCTAAAGCGCAAAGATGTTTGAGATTTTATTCCGGACAATAATTTGATCATCAATGAGTTCAAATTTCTATTTTTCCTTAGATGTAATCCCTTTCATGAGGTCTAAAGGGTTTGTTGTAGAAACTTGAGATGTTATGAGGGCTCTCCTTTTAGCCTCTCTTAAGGGTATAAGTTTAAGAACCATTGAAAAGAAAGAAAATTAAAAGAGTAAAAGAAGAAAATATGAAGAAATTTGGAAGATAAAAGGACTATAATGTTTAGAAGATGTGGAGAGAGTAGAAAATTTGAATTGAGAGGGTGAAAATGGTCAAAATTGAATTGAATTGAGAAAAATTTGTCAATAGCCATAGGAAGGTGAAAATGAGCAAAATTTAATGTAAGAATGGACTGAGGTGTAATGATCATATTGTTTTTGCAGTTTTTGAAAGTTACAATCACGACTCACTTGCAACGACTATGAATTATAACATTAGCCACTAAAAGTTCAAACGTAGATATCACTCCTCAATGATAAAAAATTTTGGGTGGCACAATTACGAAGTACTAATTGTGACTGCAATTTTTGAAAAGTCGCCTATTGGTTAGAAGATTTATAAAGCGTGACCATGAAGGAACTTTCTCAATCGTGACTTTCAAGTCAGTTATCAAAAAGATGACAAAACACAAATTTTTATAGTTGTCTTTTAAATTAATGTTTAGATGATTGATTTGCACATATGAACACAAAGAAAATCATATGTAATAAAATCAATTATTCTATTTTCACACAGTCATTCAAATCATCAAGCATAATTAACACACATATATAAGTCATAAATTAAACACCACTCAATGTAGATGAAATGCAAACTTTGAATATATTTTAACTCAAGGAGCTCCCATCAAACATCCTTAATTCTCTCATAGTGAATTTCAATCTCTCCTTATTAAAGGATTTTTTAAAAAATATTGACTAATTGGTTAGTTATATCAATAAACTCTAATACAATATCATAATTTGCACAAGATCTCTTAAGAAACAATGCATAATGTCTATGTGTTTGGTTCTAGAATGTTGGATAGGATTCTTCGAAAGATTAATGACATTAGTATTATCACATTTGACGGGAATGTGATCAATGATTTTGCCATAGTACTTGAGTTGTTGTTTCATCTAAAGAACTTGAGTGCAATAATAACCCAAAGCCACATACTCCATTTTAGTGGTGGACAAGACAACCAAAATTTATTTCTTCCTAAAACCAAACACTCATTAATGAATTGGCAAGTTTTGAAAGTGCTTTTTCTATCTACTAAACTACTAGCATAATTTGCATAAAAAAAAACCTAGTATGTCAAATGAAGTTCTTTTAGGATACCATAGACCTAAGTGTAATGTGCCTTATAAATATTCTAAAATTCCTTAACGACATTGAAATGTGACTCATAAGGACAAAATTGAAACCTAACACACAGACACACTACACATGATGTTGGGTCTAAAAAGAAGCAATCCAATCATAGTTCTATACATTTCTCATCAATTGTCTTACATGACTCATCCTTATCAAGCTTTATTGATGAACTTATTAGTGTTTGGGCACTCTTATAACCATTCATGTTGAACTTCTTTAGAAGTTCCTTGGTGTACTTGGATTGGTTAATGAAAATCCCATCTTTATGTTGCTTTATTTATAAACCAAGGAAGAAATTAGGCTAACCCATCATGCTCATTTTGGACTCCCTAGTAATACACTTAGCAAATTTTTCACAAAAAGATTCATTTAAAACATTAAACACAATATCGACAACATAAATTTGAATTATAAGTGTGTCATTATTGTGTTTTTTCATAAAGAGTATGGTGTTAACTTTGCCTTTTTCAAAGGAAATAATCTAAACTTTTCATACAAAGCTTTAAGAGCTTGTTTTAATCCATACAAGACATTACTTAATTTTAAAACATGATTTGAAATTTTATAATGCTCAAAACTAGGAGGTTGTTCAATTCCTTCTCAAGGTATAATTAAAAAATGTACTTTTTACATCCATTTGAAATAATTTAAAATTCATCTAGGAAACAAATGCAAAAAGTATCCTAATGGCCTATAATCTTGTTCTGGGGACAAAGGTTTCATCGTAATCAATGTCTTTCTCTTGGTTGTACCTTTTAGCAAGCAATTTAGATTTGTTCCTAATTATGAAAACTTGTTCCTCCAACTTATTTCTATAAATCCATTTACATCTAACTATGGCATGATCTTTGGTTCTAGGAGCAAGTTCCCAAACTTTGTTTCTCTTAAATTGGTTAAGTTTCTCTTACATAACAAGCACCCAACAGCCATCATTAAGAGCCTCATCAGTGGTCATTGGCTTAATTTGAGAAACAAAGCCAAAATTATTATCAATGACCTTATATTGAGATCTAGTACTTACACTCTTTGACATTTTCCTGATGATAAGTTCTTTTGGATGGTTCTTAGGGTACCTTTATTCTTTAGGTTGCTCTTGGAATTGATCCTCCTCTTATTGAGGTTTAACTTTAACTTCTTATTAATTCTCATCTCTAACTTCTTATTCCTTTGAGTTCGGAGTGATCTCAAGCTTTTGAAATTCACCTACAAGATTATCAATAAAAAGAACTTTTATCGAGATCAAGTTTACTAAATTCATCAAGAACAACATTCATTGACTCTTCAACTATCATGGACTTCTTATTAAAGACCCAATATACCTTGTTAATGGTGGAATAGCCTAAGAAAATACCTTCATTCATTTGAGATGTTAATTTCTTAAGATTATCCTTAGTGTTTAACATATAACACTTGCACCCAAATACTCTATGTCATGAGACCTTGGGATTTCTTCCATTCCATAACTCATAAAAGTCTTTTTTTCAAAATGGATCTTTTGAAAATATGATTTGAAATGTAATAAGAAGTATCAACAGCTTGCACCAAAAAGTATGTGGGAAAAGCATTTTCATCAAACATTATTCTAGCCATTTCTACTAATATTTTATTTTTTTTTCTTTCTAGAACACCATTTTCTTGTGTTGCTATAGAAGCCAAAAAGTTATATGAAATACCATTTTCCAAATTATAGTTCTCAAAGTCTTAATTTTCAAATTCTTTTCCATGATCTCTTCTGATGCTAGAAATATAATAACCTTTTCATTTTGAACTTTTTTAGCAAAACTTTTGAAAGCATTAAAAGCTTCACTCTTATGAGTTAAGAAACTAACTTGAGTGAACTTAGAATAATCATCAATAAGTACATATACATAATGCTTTTCACTTAAACTAGCAATTCTACTAGGTCTAAAAAAGTCCATATGGATTAGTTGAAGAGGTCTATAAGTACTTAATACATTCTTAGACGTGAAAGAAGATTTATGTTGCTTTTCTATTTGATAAGGCCCACATGTCTTATCCTTGTTAATTTCATCTTAGAAAGTTCATCTACTAGCTCATCCTTAGATAGGCTTTAGAGTAGCCCCATGCTTGTATGCCCAAGCTTCTTATACCAAAGCCATGATTCCTTACTAATAGAGACAATACACTTAAAGGTTTGGTTAGCTAAATTTTTTAAGTCAATTATGTAGGTTTTATCTTCCTTTTCCCCTTTAAATACCACATTTTCATTTACCAAGGTAGTGACAAGGCATTCTTTAGAGTCACAAGGGGCTTTGCAACCTTTATTACATAATTGACTTATACTCAATAGGCTATGTTTTAAACCATTAACCAAAAAGACATGGTCAATAAGGGGATAACCATTCTTACCAATTGTGCAAATGCCAATTACCTTAACCTTTACATTGTTCCTAAAGGTGACATTTCCATCTTGTATTTCTTTGATGGAGATGAAGAGTTTATATTTCATGTCATATGCTTTGAGTATCCACTATCTATATGTCATGTGTTTTCATTTATAGTGGATTGAAAGCATTCTTATAAGAAGAAAAGATATTATTTTTGTTTAAGTGCCTAAGCATACTTAGGTCCTAAGGGGTTAGACTTAGAAGGATCCTCAAGTTTGAAGTGAGCCTTCCTAATGTAACAAACTACATTTATATACTCATACCTCATGCAATAGTGACATTAATGTATAGGCTTATGAGCCTTCATCTTTTTTGTTGCTCTTGTATGAGTATGACCTTTTGTTAGACTAGGTTAGTCAAACCTAAGTCATAAGCCCCTTTTGATATTGACAATAAAGATTGATCAGTTCTAATGCTTTGTTCAAGTGTTGTTTTGTAGTTTATAAGATATATTTTCATTAGAAGTTGGAAGGAAGTCAAAATCTCCATCTTTAAGAAGAACATCCAAATTCGCGGTCAATATCCCTTAAATCACGACTGTAACCTTGCTATAAAGATGGATGGAGCTAGGCCAGAAGAATTTTTGGACGAATTCGCAATAGTAACTCAGTTAAACGGAGCTTGGTTGATTTACAGATGCATTCGCAGTGGCATTTGCATCTAATGTCGTGATCACAAATTTCATAGTAATAAAGGAGGGAACCAAAGCCATAGCCACAACATGCTAAGTGTTTAAGACAATCATTGGAAAATCAAAAATCATAAAGGCAAAGCATTTAATACAACCGCAACTCAAAAAGGTGTTGTCTACTCACTAAACAAAACAATTCGCGATCTCAGTCGCACCCAAGAGAAAGTTAAATTGCGATTGTGACTTTTGAGTAGTTGGTTGAACACAATAGCTATATTTTTTAGATAACCAATGGATGAAGAATATGTGGACTAACTGTTAGACACAGAACGAGATTCTCTACCGTGATTTTCAACTTCTTAGTGTAAATTGGAAATTCGTGATCGCGAAATGCCAGTAGTGACTATGACTTCTGCCTTTTAAGCATTTAATAAAAAATATGCCTAGCACAATTTAGAGATTTTAGGATAGTTTTTGAGTAATGTCTCTTTAGTGGTTGTTGGCTATAAATACTCCATCAAACTGATGTAAATGCAAGAGAATTTCATTGATTGTAACAAAACTCTTGCAAATTTGCTATTTATTCTTCTTACTCTTCTTTATGTGTTATTTATTATTTGGTGTGAGCATTAAACACCCTCGTGATTTGGTTGAGAGTTAGCCTAAGCTTCCCAAACTCTTGTAAAGGTTATGTGTGAATTGTGAGAAGTTTTTTATGAGCCTAAAAACACAAGTTGTAAGGGTTGTGTGTGAGCCATAAAATGCAAATTGTATAAGTTAGGTGTGAGCTTGAAAACACCTGTTTAGTTGAGTGAAATACCTATTTGTAAAGAATTGGGGAGTGGACGTAGGGCTTGTTAACACTCGAACTACTATAAACATATTGTGTATATTTTCTCTTCTCCTTCTTAACTCTCTAAACACTTAAACCTTTCTTTTTATTTTTTAATCTCCCACTAATTTAACCCTCGTTCTTGGTGCACTAAGCCAACAAGAGGTATTAGAGCCAAGTCTTACTCCATAGCTTAATTGTGTGAGTAAAGATCATGGCACAAGAAGGAATCCACACTTACCTCAAGCCATATTTCTCTGAAGCAGACTATACTCATTAGAAGTATAGATGGAAATCTACTTAAATAGTGATATGGTAGACCTTTGGGATATTGTCGCAAATGAGTGGAAGCCACCTACCAAGGTGGTGGATGGAAGTGAAGAATTGATCCCTAAAGAGGAGTGGGTTGAAGTGCATATAAGATCCAATCGTAAAAACAAAAGAGCTATGGCAATCTTTCTAAGTTCTCTCTCAAGAGAAGAAATTGAAAGGGTCCAACATTGTCTTAGTGCTTATAGGATTTGGAAGGCCTTGGAGAACTACCATGAGGGCACTACCTTGGTGAAATCTAGCTGACTTAAGGTGTATGTGATAGTTATAATGAAGGAGAAAGAAAGCAATACATAAATGACAAATAAACTCCTTGAAATTATCACAAACATGAAAAAGTTTGGGAGAGTTCTCACCAATCATGAGGTAAATTGAAAAATCCTAAAATCCTTACCACTTGAAAAGTTTGGTGCAAGAGTTTGTAGTATCCAATAGTCCAATCCAAAGATAGGAAAGGTGCCAACATATGTCCTAATAAGCAAGCTCTTAACTCATGAGCTATCCTTGAAGAAAGATGAAGAAATGATGAAAATGAGAGGTCAATGAGAGAAATCAAAAAAATCAGAAATGAGGACTTTGGCTCTTAAGTCTTCATCAAAGGAGAAGGAAGTTAAAGTGGCCTCAAGTGAATAGGAAAGTACAAAGAGGAGGAGGAGCTTCCAATGCTTTTTAAAGGAACAAAGGAGCTGATTAGAAGAAGAAAGGAAAGAATAAGCTTTAAGAAAGCTACTCCAACTCTTAAAGAAAGAATAAGTGATGTCACTTGCTATGAATGTGGCAAGCAAGGCCACATCAAATATAACTACCCCAAATTGAAGAAGAAGAAAAAAGGGGGCAAAGAGAAAAGGAAAAGCTTCAAAGCCACTCAGGATGATAACTCAAGTGAAGAAGATAAAGAGGAAGAGGCTACAAACCTATGCTTCGTGGCTGATGAGGATTCATCTAATGAGGTAAGCTCTTCACCTCACTCTTATTCTGAATTTGATGAGTTATATAATATAGATGATGAGCTTTTAAAAGCTCTCACCTTAAAATGTGACAAATATAAGTCACAAATGAAAATTTATAAGAAGTGTACAAAATTAGAGGATGAGTTTAAATATTCTTAGAAGTGAATTAAAGGCTTCAAATGAAGAACTTAAGAAGTTTATAGAGAGTCTATCAAAGTCATCTTCATCCCTAACTTCATTAAGAAAAGAGAATGACTCTTTGAAAGGTAAAGTCATTGAGCTTAGAAACTATATTTTTAAGTTCCACAAGGATAAGGAAGTTTTGGATACACTTATTATATCACAAAAACCTCCTTTAGATAGGCATAGTCTAGGCTTTAATAGAGCCTCTTCTTTTACACTATCACTCATAATATTTATCAAAGCCTCAACACCTCAAACATCAAGTATTGAGGTTGTTAGAAAGAAAAGTGCTCAAAGCACTAAACCACCATTGCCTAAAGGCAAAGGAAAGGTACAACAAGGTTCAAGGCCTACTTCAAGGAAGGCCAATCATGTATGCACTTACAATAAAAAGCATGCTCATTCAAACACACATAAAAAATTTACTTCTACACCAATTCAAACATGTTCATGTTCACACTCACATCATGTTTGTATGAGACAACCCCCCACTCATACTAAGGCAATGCATAGGAGAAAGACACATAAGTCTAAACTCCAATGCCACTATTGCATGAAGTATAGACATATAAACATTTATTGCTATATTAGGAAGGCACACCTCAAGTTGGAGGATCCTTCAAAACCTAACCTCCTAGGACCTAAGTATACTTGGGTACCTAAGCAAAAATGATTTACTTATGTTGTGTAAGATTGCTTAGCAGCCACCAATGAAGCAAATGATTAGCATGTGGATAGTGAATACTCAAAGCACATGACAGGCAACAAGAGATTATTCATGGCCTTAAAAGAAAAGGAGGGTGGCAATGTCACATTTGGAAACAATGCCAAGGGTAAGGTAATTGGCATTGGGACCATTGGTAAGAATGGTTGTTCTCTAATTAATGATGTTTTGCTTATGGATGGCTTATAACATAACTTGCTTAGTGTAAGTCAATTATTTATAAAGGTAATAAAGTCACCTTTGACCTAGAGAATGTTGAGTTACCACTTTGGTGGATAAAAAGATAGTTTTCAAGGGTGAAAGGAAGGACAATACCTATCTAATTGACTTAGACAATTTGGCTAACCAATCTTTTAAGTGTTTTGTGTCTCTTAGTAATAAAGCTTGGCTATGGCATAAATGACTTGGACATGCTAGCATAGAGCTCTTGCAAAGCTTATCAAAGGGAAAGCTAGTGGAAGGTCTTCCCAAGCTCAAGTTCTCCAAAGACAAGGCATGTGGTCCTTACCAAATAGGGAAGCAACATCAATCTTCCTTTAAAGTAAAGAATATTATAAGTACATCGATACCTCTTCAATTAATTCATATGGATTTGATAGGACCCATTCAGAGTGTTAGTTTAGGTGAAAACCATTATGCACTAGTCCTAGTTGATGATTACTCTAGGTTTACTTAGGTATCCTTTCTATTCATAGGCATGATACTTTTGATGTTTTTAAAAGTTTTACAAAAAGGATTCAAAATGAAAAAGGTTACTTCATTTCATTCACAAGAAGTGACCATGAAAAAGAATTTCAAAATGAGTATTTTGAATCTTATTACTTAGAGAATGAGATTTTTCATAACTTTTCAACTCCTAGAACACCACAACAAAATGGTGTTGTAGAGAGGGAAAATAGAACATTAGTAAAGATGGCTAGAACTATGCTTAATGAGTATTCATTGTCAAATTACTTTTGGGCGAAAGCTATCAAAACTTCGTGTTATATTGCAAATTGAGTTTTCAAAAGACGTTTTCTTAATAAAACTTCTTATGACCTATGGAGTGGTAGAAATCTTAAGTTATCATACCTAAGATTATTTGGATGTATGTGCTATATCTTGAATACCAAGGATAATCTTGGAAAATTTCATTCGAAAACCAATGAAGACATTTTCTTAGGTTATTCTACTACTAGGAAGGCCTATTGGGTTTTTAATAAAAGTTTAATAGTTGTTTAAGAGTCTATGAATGTTGTGTTTGATGAATCTAGTAAGCTCGATCATGGGAAAGGTTCTTTTATATAATCTTGTAAGTGATTTTGAGAAATTGGATTTGGAGCATACTACAAGAGAAAAGGATGAGGATCATGATGAGAACAAATCATCAAAAGAAGATAAAAAAAAAAAAACCTTAACATTAAAAAGTGGAATCACCAAATCAAGATCTTTTCAAGGATTGGAGATTTTCCAAGTATCTCCCTAAGTACTTAATCATTGGTGATACATCTAAGGGTGTAAGTACTAGATCAATACTTTAGAAAATAATCTTGCTTTTGTTTCTCAGTTTGAGCTAAAATCTATTGATGAGGCTCTTGATGATGAGAGTTAGGTGTTTGTATGCAAGAGAAACTCAGCCAATTTGAGAGAGACAATGTATGTGAGAACTTGTTCTTAGGCCTAAGGAACATCCTATTATAGGTTGCAAATGGGTGTTTAGGAATAAGTTAGATGAGCAAGGGTTCATTACTAGAAATAAGGCTAAATTGGTTGCTAAAGGTTACAACCAAGAGGAAGGAATTGACTATGATGAAACCTATGCCCTCGTAGCAAGATCAGAGGCCACTAGGATTCTTTTGGCATATTTATGTCACATGAATTTCAAACTATTTCAAATGGATGTCAAAATTGATTTTCTAAATGGTGTCATTAAGGAGAAAGTTTATGAAACCTCCTAGTTTTGAATCACATATATTTCCAAATTATGCTTTTAAATTGAATAGAACCTTATATGGTTTGAAACAAGCTCCAAAAGCTTGGTATGAAAGGCTTAGAACTTTTCTTTTGCAAAATGATTTTGAAAAGAGAAAGGTTGACACAATTTTGTTTATCAAAAGGCATAATCATGATATACTAATAGTGCAAATTTATGCTCATGATATCATTTTTTATGCTACTAATGAATCTCTTTGTAAAGACTTTGCTATGTGTATGACTAGGAAATTTGAAATGAGTATGATGGAAGAGCTTAAGCTTTTCCTTGGTCTACAAATCAAGCAAACCAAAAAAAGGATCTTCATCAACCAAGCCAAATACACAAAGGACATTCTCAAGAAATTTGGCATGGAAGGATGTAAAGTAGCAAAAACACTAATGAGTGCTACCATCAAATTGGATGAGAATGAATCGGGTAAGCCGGTTGATGATAAGAGATATCGAGGTATGATTGATTTTATACTCTATCTTACCGCCTTTAAACCTGATATAATGTTTAGTATATGCATATGTGCTAGGTTTCAAATTTGCCCTAATGAATCTCATTTAAATGTTGTTCAAAGGATTTTCAAATATTTACATGGCACATTGCATCTAGGTTTATGGTATCCTAGAGATTTTTTATTTAGCCTTACAGGTTATTCGAATACAGATTATACTGGTAGTCTTCTAGATAAAAAGAGCACTTCTAGAACTTGTCAATTCATAGGAGAGTGTTTAGTGTCTTGGTTTAGTAAAAAGCAAGTTTTGATTGCCTTATCCACCACCGAAGCTAAATATACAGCTGCAGGTTGTTATTGCACCTAAGTCTTTTGGATGAAACAACAATTAAAAGATGACGGCAAAGTTGTTGATCATATTCTCATCAAATGAGACAACACCTGTGCAATAAATCTTTCAAAGAATCCCATCCAATGCTCTAGAGGCAAACATATAAACATTAGGCATCATTTTGTTAGAGATCATGTCCAAAATGGTGATGTTGAGTTAGAATTTAAAGATACAAATCATCAACTTACGAATATTTTCACAAAACCTCTCAATGAAGAAAGGATGAACTTCATTAAGAAAGTTGGGAATGCTTGATGAAAGCTCCTTGAAGTGAAAATTTTGGATCTTTTAGAATGCTCTTTGTGTGATGCATTATTCATACTTCATTAATTGTTATGCGTATGTTATATGTGATATTCATTTCTATGGATGTCTTAATTTTATGTCAATTGTGCCTCTTTATGCCAATTGGCATGAATTAGGCATCAATATATTAAGTGGATCACAACTTAAAAAGTCAAGTCTTATCCTTTCATAGTTATATTTTCTGCCTTGTAATTTTCAGTTGCTACTCATTGATTCACGATCACGATTTATAGGCTCTCATCATTCAACTGTCAACCATCAAATTGTGATCACTATTTTAGTTCCTCACTCGAATTTGTTTAAACTTTAAAACTTTTTACTGTTGAATGGACCGTTTTTTGAGGATTTTTTGTCCATTACTCATAAATTTTGTAAGTAACGATCACGACTAGTAGGTAGCGATCGCGAATTTGGGTAACTATCATGCATTTAAGTGATTTGATTACTAATCGATGACACTCCTTCATTTAATGCATTTCTGATCATTTATGGTCATTTTCACACTCCTTCTTGGCTTATATAAACCCCTGAAATAGTGTTCCTATTCACTCCTACTAAAAATATCAATCTCTCTTCTTCTTTACTCTCAAACAGCTTTTAATCTTTTCTCATTCACAATGGCCCCTAAGAAAGCCTCAAGAATAGAGAAGGAAAAAGCAATAGCACAACCTTCTAGACCATCGGATCTACACATGATGAAAGGATCATGAAAGAGGAGAAAGATCAATATAAGGCCAACACCTCTAAGATTATCCTACCGAACAAAATCCTTTCCACTTTCCTCCTTAAGTCACTAGGCATCAAAGATGAGATCCACACATTTCTCTTAAAACTAGAATGGAATGAATTTATTTTTCATGATGAGCCTGGATATGAGGAGATTGTGCAGGAATTTATGTTCACTGTGACTTTAAATCGGAGAGCGGAATCTCATGACAATCAATATGGGTTATTATTTTAAGTCTTTGACGACCCTTTTTACATTACCTTTGAGCAAATTTCAAACCTTTTTAACCTTTAAGTCGGAGATGACATTCCATTCATCATCTCCTTCCTTGATGTTATTTATTCTGAGTTTTGGTCTGAAATTTCTATCGAGACCAAACATGACCCCAAGACTTCCCTAGCTAAATACATTCATATGCTACCCTTTTGGCTACTTCACTGTATCATCATCTTTTTCATTAATGCAAGAAGGGATTGTAATGAGAAAGTATTCTAAAAAGATCTCACTTTTCTTTTTTGTCTCACTAAAAATAAACCAATACAAATTGGTCACTATCTTGTGGATCAATTGATCCATATGAGCACAAAAACTAAGAGTCAATTTCTTCTTCCTTCCTATATCACTCCATCTACCGATATGTCGGGGCTCTTAATGAGGAAAATGAAAAATTCTTCACTAAGAAGTTTCTCTCTTCATAAAATTTTTTTGACCTACCCTACCTCACTAATACAAAAGCCATTAACCCTGATTCTTATACCTATACATTGGGTGCTTTTGGAGCCAAGAAACCAAAGACCTCCTCCAAAAGAAAAAAAAAAAAGGCATGTAATTGAAAAGGTAGCCTAACCTGTTCCACCTCCCCAACCCAAATCCAAAGCCAAAATCACTCTTGCCTTTATTAATAAAAAACTTGATAAGATTATGAGGATGATCAAGAGATGATTTCTCCTCCTCTCCCATCTATATAGTGATTTGGTGGATTTACAGGAGAAAGTAGGTGTTACTTCCTATCATCTTCCGGATTTTAAAGATTGGGAGGACACACTTGAAGAGGAGGACAACTAAGAGATTAAAGAGGGTGATGAAGCCTAAAGTGAAGGAGCGAATAAAGACATGCATGATTCTAGAGAAGATGATAGTCTCTTATCTTTTAGATTGTTTTTAGTTTTCTTTTTATGTTGTTTCTTTTATAATCTTGATGTAAAGCTATTAATCCCATAGTTTATTAGATAAATAAAAGTGTTTGTTTTGCAAATTCAATGCCTCATATTAGTTATTGCAATTTTATGTTATGAATGTTTATTTATTTCTTATGCTTTCTCTATCTCAATTTATGCACTTCACTCTTTAAAAATTCCCCCTCTTTTTTATCACCCTTTTTTTATCTTGCCAAATGAGGAGAGAATAAAGCATTGGGAGATCATGCATAAGTTGAGGGGGAATAATAACAATAGGAATTTTACTTTTTCAAACTTAGAATTCTTTGATTATTCTTTGATTAATTGTTCATTTACCATCCCAACTTCACAACTCATGCAATTAATTTTCTTTAAGATCAATCTAAGTTGTCAAAAACAAAAAGGGGGAAATTATTGGACTAGGTTGGCCAAACCTAAGTCATAAGCATCTTTTGATCTTGACAATGAAGATTGATAGTTCTAATGTTTTGTTCAACTGTTGTTTTGTAATTTATAATATATATTTTCATTAGAAGTTTGATGGAAGTCAAAATCTCCATCTCTAAGTAGAACATCCAAATTTGCAATTAGTGTCCCCTAAATCGCTATCGTGACCTTAATATAAGGATGGATAGAGCTAGGCTAGAAGAATTCGCGAATGAATTCATAACCATGACTCAACTGAAAGGAGCTTAGTTGATTCACAAAGGAATTTGCAGTGGCATTCACGTCCAATGTCGCAACCGCGAATTTCATAGTAATAAAGGAGGGAACCAAAGCCACAACCACAGCATGCCAAGTGTCTAAGAAAATTGTTGGAGAATCAAAAATTGTAAAGGCAAAGCATTTTTCGCGACCATGACTAAAAAAGGTGTTGTCTCACCACCAAACAGAAGAATTTGTGGTCTCAGTAGCGCCCAAGAGAAGGTTAAATCATAACTGCGACTTTGAGTAGTTGATTGAATATAACCACTATATTTCTTAGACAACCAATGGGTGAAGGACACATGGACTAGCCGTTAGACACATATCGGGGGTTCTCTGCCATGGTTTTTGGCTTCTCAGTGTAAATTGTAAATTCACAATCGTGAAATGCCAGTAGCAACCGCGACTTCTGCCTGACAAGCATTTAATGCAAAATTTGCCTAGTATAACTTGGAGATTTTGGGATAGTTTTTGAGTAACATCTCTTTGGAGGATGTTGGTTATAAATACTCCACCAAACTGATGTAAATGTAAGAGAATTTCATTGATTGTAACAAAACTCTTGTAAATTTGCTACTCATTCTTTATACTCTTCTTTATGTGTTATTAATTGTTTGTTATGAGTATTAAACACCCTTGTGATTAGGTTGAGAGTTAGCCTAAGTTTACAAAACTCTTATAAAGGTTGTGTGTGAGCTTAGAAACACATATTGTGAGAGGTTTTATATGAGCCTAAAAACACAAGTTGTAAGGGTTGTGTGTGAGCCATAAAACATAAATTGTATATGTTAGGTGTGAGCTTGAAAACACTAGTTTAGTTGAGTGAGATATAAACGTTGGGATTTGTAGAACAAGCACAATAGAAAAATAAAATTTTTTTACATATAATCCTACCAAGGATCCATGCGATTCGATTAAATTGAAAAGAGGGATGTGGAAACCTTACTAATTTGAATAAGAAAGATGAGATTGATGGAAGGTAGAGAGGGAGTTTACACTAGTAATACCCAACCTTAAGCTTGGAATGTAGATCATCATATTCAAATGCTACCAAATTGATGAATGTCCTTTGTAGGTATCCACACGAACAGTCTCTCTCTAAATCAAAAATGTGCAAACAATAGGTTTTTTTTTTCTCTCTCTCTCCCTCTAAAATGCTTTTTGAAAAATGTGAATATTTTATGCGTTTTAGAAAACCTTAAAACATGCATATATATCTTAACAATTAAGATATTTATGCCAACTATGTAGATATACTATTTCGTTTTTAACCTTTAAAATGAAATAGATATCTAAATAATTAAGACACAAATAGAGAGAGTAGTAAAATCCAATTTCACTTAGGACCTATTCTATGTGTGCAACCCTATAGGTTCATATAATGTTAGCAGTGGCTCACAAGTCAATAATGACCTCTAACAAAATATTAGGACTACCCAAATTATATGAAGGTCAATAATCCGACCTAACCTATTTTATCAATAGTATTATAATCCTTTTGTCACATTATATCTCAATTGAACATAAGGCATGGATCATGTCATAATTAGTTCAACTCTTTCTCGAGCTCTATGTAAACTGACATTAATAATCTTTATCAATTCATTTTTCCATGGTCATGAAATCTCTTCAGTCTAACTTATCAAGGGCCTAAAGATATATTTTTAATAAATACATGAGAGATAAATTCCTGTTCAATTACTCATTTTCCTCTGTATGATTTACTTCATGTCTAATATCAGTCTATATAATTATCCTATTAAAGATAATGTTGTAATATATCAAAACATGATGTTCATTATATTAAAATCTATGGTGATTTTTAGGTTAAATGATTAAGTTAATACTATTGCATGAGAATCATTTATGACTGTTTATCCATGTAGTGTTCTCATAATGGATCAGTCCAATATAATGTTTCTTAAACATGTATCTATGTATTTGCCTTAATATCATATATCCATAACTAATAAAACATAGTCATTGTTGTCCCTAGGCACCAAGAAGGAGGGTTGAATTGGTGAATAAAAATTTCAAAAACAAAGATAGAGGGAGAAGAAAGAGTAGAAGAGAGACAATCAATTTATAGTGGTTTGGATATAATTGACCCTACGTCCACTCCCCAATTAATCAGTTGGGTATTTCACTATCTCAATGGTGTTTTCAAGCTTACACCCAACTTATACAACTTGTGTTCTGATGGCTAACACACAACCTTACAACAATGTGTTTTCTAAGCTAACACAAAACCTCACTCAAGTGTTTCACTAGGCTCACACTTAAACCTTTCTAGAAGTGTTTTTACAGGCTAACATAAAACCTCACTACTTGGTGTTTAATGCTTACACCTAACAATCACAATTTCATAAAGAAGATGAAGAAAATGAGTAGCAAAGATTGAGATCTGTAATCACTTGTAATAAATTCCTTAGCAATCTTATTCATGGCTGTTTGGTGGAATATTTATAGCCAAACTACACCAAAGAGACATTGCAGATCATAGCTTATCAAATCATTAAGACATGTTTGACAGATTTTGCATTAAATGCTTGTCAGGATAAAATCGAGGTCGTTACTGCCTTTTGCGGTCGTGAAATCCAAATTCTTCAAGGGAAACCCCATTTGTGTCTAACGGCTATTCCACGTGGCAACTTCTTATTAGTTCACCAGGAAAATATAGTCATTGTCTTTTACCTACTTTCAGAAGTCGCGGTCTCGAGTTTTCTTGCACAGGCCGCAACAGAAAACGTGAATTCATCTGCCAAAGAAGTCATCTTTCTTCCACAGGATTCGCTGTCGCTACCAGCAAGATGCCTCTGCGAAATTTAACTTCGAACAGTCTTTTGGGACACTTGTTAAGCTGTGGTTGTGGATTTCCTTCCCTCTTGAGTTACTTTGAAATTCGCGATCGCGACTAAGGCGTGACTTGCACCGCGAATTCATCTGTCACAGAATGGCTTCTTCTTTTCCATCAGTCGCGGCTGAGAATGGCTCTATGATTTTGCCTACTTGAATTTCAGCATGTCTTAACATGTGTCACAGTCGCGAATCCTAGATTTCGATCGCAATTTACATGTCACTTTGGAGTTTATCAACTCCTTTAATTTCTTGTTGAGAGATTGATTCATTTCTGCAAAATCAACACTTATTTGAAATATTAGTGATGATCAATCTACTTTGTTAAGATCACAAGAGGTTCTAAACTTAGGATTAATCATCCTAGTCCAACAATCTCCCCCTTTTGATTTTGACAACCTAGATTGATCCAAAGTGAAAA
>CATIWR010114541.1:0-100802 GCA_949677035.1 Omphalea diandra
CATGCTATGAGTTGTGTGTGGTGTGCTTAAGATTGGTGTGATTGTCTTAAGCTATGTTGGTTTCCAATTGTGTTTCTGGAAACAAATGCTAAGGCATTGTGGTAAATATGCTTAAGACTGGTGTGATTATCTTAAGCAGAGCTAGTTTCCAATTGTGTTTCTGGAAACAAGGGCTAAGGCATTGTGATTGTATTTCCAAATGGAAATAACAGCCTTATTGTGAAGCCTTGTCATAGGCTAAGGCATTGTGTGTATTTTCAAATGGAAATAACAGCCTTATTGTGAAGTCTTGTGAATTTCTCTTTCTCATTTGAGCACGTGTGAAAGAGAAATGTTTGGAGGACTAACAAGAAAATGGTGTATTGATCACATGGGGTGCTATTTTCTTGCTACACTGCCATATCGGAATCCAGGTCTGTTAAATTGTCAATATTTGTGATTATGGATTGGTACTATGTCAATAAGGGGCATAACTATTGTCATGATCCGATATTGATAATTTAATGTGGACAAGATTGTATTTGAGATGTCACTTTATCAATAAACTATATGTTTTCTAAAAATTGTGTGGCCACACTTGAGTTTAAAGTATTCAGTCCGAGAGTCGTTTTCGAAAATGTTTTCTTTCTTAAAATATGAAAACATCATAATTAATATTGCCCAAGTGGAAGAATGTTGCAAATTTTTTATTATGTGGGCTAATATTAATTATGGGTTAGTTTTAATTATTTATAAAACGGACTGAATAATATAATTTATTGTTTTGGGGTAAGCCCAATTAAAACGTGATCAATGTAGTTATGAGCTTGTGACATCTTTTGTGGGCCGATATGGAAGACGGTCAGTGTAGGCCTATAGACCTGTGATGGGTGAGCCTATTAAAATTATTATAAATAGGCTAGGTCATCTCTCCTGCCTTCATAACAGAAAACCTTAGTTGTTACGCCCATTATAGCCGTCTTCGAGAAGGTCAAGGAGAGGAAGATCTAGCTTCCGTTTTCAACCATTCTGACGAATTTTTCAAGTAGTTTATTTCAGATTTTGGGATTATGGCTCAAAATAATTTGGGATTCAACGCGGAGACAGGTACGCAAATTTATTTTCGTTCAGTAATTAAATTTTTGGTGTTCTATAATTATGTATAAGATCCTGAAATTAAAATATATTACATATTCTAGTAGATCAATAGTTGCGTCATACTTCAATAATCTCATTGCACCTTACAATGTATTTAGCTTTTTTTAAAAAAAAAATTTCAATATAAAATTTTTTATTTGATGTTCATTTTTTGTTTTTTCTTAATTCAATTTCTGTATTTTTATTGTTTATTTTCTGTGTTTAAATTTTTTTTTTCAATATTTAGATAAGTCTTTGATAGTAACAATGACTAAACTAAACTAAGTTTGACTATAATTTTTCAAATACATAATATTATCATTGTTTGCATATTTTTATAATATTTTCATTTACTTTTGATACTATTCGAGCAAATTTTATATCTCAAAAAGAGAAAAAATCAAACAATGCTCAGGAGCTACATTATAATTCATGTAATTTTAGAGTCATACTATAATTTTATAAGAGTGTATTGGATTAGAAAAATTAAAGACTTTTATGGACTTTAAAAGTTAGAGGCTATTTAATAATGACTTTCAAAAACTCCTTAAAAGTTAAGAGGAATTTAATAAAAATTTTAAAGACTTTAAAAAAGTCTATAGAAATAAGAGAGTATACAATTATAATTTTTATAAAATCTATAAAAATTAACTAATGTCAAAAAGTTATTAACTTTTAAAAACAATAAGACTTTTTTATGCTTTGGGTGACTTAGTATAAATAAAACATGTAAAAAATTTTTCTTTCACATTCTCTCAAGATCTCAACAGAATTTTTTGTTCTATGAGCCGTTAATTAAGGGAGAGGTGAATAACGAGATTTGAGCAATGAGAACAGAAAATCTAATACTTTTCAATTTTTGCATTGTTTAATAGCTTGTAGAATCATTATTGACGAGGTTTATTCATAATTTTTCTTATGAATTGTTGTTTGAAACTATTTTAACATATTTGCAATTTGATATGTCAAATTATTCATGATAAGTGGAGTGAATGCTCATATTTCATAATAAATTGTCGAAAATCAAATGAAAACATTGTGATATGCCAAATTATAAATGTACTAAATAATTTTAAGTGGAAACAATTTGGTAAGGTTTTGGCAATTTCAATACCATATCTCAAGTGAGAATACTTTGGTATTGAGTGTGCCTAATACCAAAGTATTAGGCATACCAAAGTATTTGGTATGCTTAATGTTAGTTAACGAAAGCAATTTTTTCTTTTATTGATAATCAGTTTTTTTTTTTTTTTTGGACCATAGGTTATTATATAAGTATTTTGGATCACCAATAACTATTGATTTTCTTATAATCTCATTAAGATTTAGTGTTGATTTTTTAATATATCTGTGGATTCATCAAGATATAAGTAATTAAATCTGAATTCTATTATTTTTTGTTGTGATTAACAAATATATTTCTGAACTAGACAATGAAACTTCTTTCTCTTTGCCTATGACAAATAATTGACAAAATGACTATGAACTAGTTATTGACTCAAGGGCAACAAAGAGATATCGCTAATGAAAGGAGGATTGTTATAACTAATGATATGTAAAATGATGTTGAGCTCATAATAACAATGAAAAATAGACCTTTTGAAACATTGTTTTAATAAATTTGATACTTGGTTTGATTAATATTATTTAATTGAGAGCTCCTACTTTTGTTTAGTATTTTAAGTATTTCTTTTTATTACATGAGAAATATAAATTCATTGCATTATATAAGACATTAGAAACCAAAAAATAAAATAAAATTCTATGAATGTCTATAAAAGCTTTTTAAAATAAAGTCTTTGAAAGTCATTCATAAATTTATAAACTCCACAAAGTCATTAAAAATTTAAGATTTTGTAAAAATCATTCACTTAAAAAAGTCTAAATATTTTTAAAAGTCTTAGTTGAATACACCTCCCTTAGTGAATTTTATGGTTTTACATATATATATGATGTCATGGTATAAAATTATAAATTATAGATGTAATTTATTAATTATTTATAATAATCTCATAAAAATAAAAATTATCTAAAATAATAAATAATTGCATATACCAAAAAAATTATTATAATATCTAAAATTATATTAATTATGATATCATAACACAATAATATATATGATATTATAGAGAAAATGCTTGATGCAATAAGTAATATAGATAATGACAGGATCAAGATAAATTATAATGTGAAAAGATTAGAACTGTTCTTAAGAGGAAGAAGGGAAACATGGACGTAAGTCTAAAATTATGGAAAAGACAGAAGGAACTACCCCTTTCCTTATATAGCTTCTAAGGCAGCATTTTTTTTGTTTTCAGATATAAAATTTGTTCAATAATGTACAAAAATAAGTAAAAAAAGGAAGAAATTATGTATCCAAAACATTAAGCCAAATATGATCTCAAATGATTACTATTACCATAGGAGCTGCGTTATGTTAACTATTTTTTTTTTAAGATACAAAAAGTAAAAAGTAAATATTTAAGTGAAAAACAATTATATTTGATGTAAAAAACATTGTCTTATGCTACAATATTGTTGGTGTATCTATTCGCTACACCTATCATTACTCCTAAAATTTAATCTCTCGTTATTGTCCATCTACTATTTAGATCCTAAAGCATCTTATATCTCTCCAATAGGCAACGCATGGAGACATTTAGGGCTGAGCATTCGGTCGGTTCGGTTCAAATCGAACCGAAATTATAAAAACCGAATAGACCGAATTTAATTTAAATTCAAATCGAATCGAACTGAAATTTAAGATAAACCGAAGTAAACCGAACTGAAAAAAATCTGTTTGGTTGGGTTCGGTTTTCGGTTTTGGGCTCAATGGGCTGTTGGGGTTTTTTTTATCTTATATAAAATAATTTATTTTTAGTTTTTAAACTCAAATTAAAAAAAATTAAAAAATTTCACAAATTCAGTTTATTCGGTTTTCTCAATTTTAAACCGAACCGAAATTAAAACCAAATTTTTTTATTTTTTTAAACCGAACCTAACTAAATTTACTTTAAAACCTAACCAAATAGACCGAATTCACTCAGTTCGGTTCGGTTTTTCGGTTTCGGTTCGGTTTTGCTCACCCTAGAGACATTATGTTGCCCTTCTCCCTCTCCTCCCGTACTCCTTCCATGAAGACAAGGTCACATAGCACTGACATTATCATCCCTTATCAAGACAAGATCACTTGGCACTGACATTATCATCCCTTATCAAGAACCTCTTTCATCTACGAAGTGAATATTAACTCATTGTTTAGCTTTTCTTTATCAGTTACTCTCATCATATCCGCCCCACAACACACGCATACGCACAGCAGGATGAGTGGAGAAGGGAAGGTGGTGTGTGTAACAGGAGGCTCAGGTTACATAGCGTCATGGCTGGTGAAGCTCTTACTCCAAAGCGGTTATATTGTCAAAGCCACTATTCGTGACCCAAGTCAGTTTCTTTCTTCTTTCTTTGTTTTTAAAGCTTAATTTGATTATTCACGTCTTATTTGACAAAATTAAGGTATTTTGATGAAATGAAATTTTGTATATCGAGTATAACAACTATCTTATCTATCAGAAAACTGCTCCATTTAAATATGAACAGGTGATCCAAAGAAAACACGTCACTTGCTCACACTTGATGGAGCTAAGGAAAGGCTTCAATTATTCAAAGCTGATTTACTAAAGGAAGGGTCTTTTGATTCTGTTGTTGATGGGTGTGAAGGTGTTTTCCACACAGCATCGCCTTGTTTTTTTTCAGCTTCTGATCCCCAGGTTCTTTTCTCATTGTTGGCTTGTATTATTTTGAAAGGTTAAAAGATCTGGACTCAGCAAAAATGGGCTGTTATTGTGAAACATAACCTCAAAAGAAAGTTCAGCGAATTCTACCCGAATCAGGGAAAAAAGATAACAGATGAATAAGTTTCGAACTGAATTATAAAGATGCAAAAATTAGAGTGGATTATAGGACACAGTCAGCGGATTTGGTTTGTTCCGATAGGCCATTTCGCGTTCTTTTTCTGATTTCTGTATCAATGTCAGTGTCATAATGCTTATAAAATGCTCCCATTTCAATTTTCCTTGTTTGTGAATTTCAGGAAGAACTAATTGATCCTGCTGTGAAAGGAACGCTAAATGTACTTACATCATGTGCAAAAGTTCAGTCCATCAGGAGAGTGATTGTAACATCTTCTCTAGCAGCAGTTTTATCCAATGGAAAACCTCTGACCCCGGATGCGGTCGTTGACGAGACTTGGTATTCGGATCCAGCAGTTTGTAAAGACTTGCAGGTAGGTATATCCGTTAATCTTTTATGCTACTTTATTTACTGGTTATCTGCATGTTTTTTAAGATTTCACATGCACAGATTGTTCAGTCTTTTAAGTTAAAATCTTTATCCAGTTCTCTAATAATTTCATTTAGTTTCTTCTCTTTATATGATACTGCAACAAAATTTAGTTTCTTCCAGCTTTGGTATGCCCTTGGAAAAACCTTGGCTGAGGAGGCTGCTTGGAATTTTGCGAAGGAGAATGCAATGGACTTGGTATCAATAAATCCAGGATTTGTGATTGGCCCTCTCTTACAGCCAACTCTTAATTTCTCTGCGGAGATAATTCTCACCATTATAAATGGTAATCTTCTGCAACCATTTAGGATTATGGATAAAATAAAAATTGTCTTCTAAAGTATGTTGTCATTGTTTGATGCATACTTTGTATCAAACCTTTTAAATGTATCTAGCCTCCTTCCAAACGAAAAAGATTTCTTGGAAGATATACATATAAACACCTGCTTTTCTGCAGTGACTCAAATCAAAGTCAAATTACCTCAACCTCTATTCTCACTTTAGTATCAATTATATGGATCGGTGCCTTCCATTCTGCCTGGTTGGAGCACTTATAAGCTCCTGGAAGCAGTGCGCCTGGGAACAAGTTGATTTCATATGGTTTCTTGTGATAAAATATGTTAATTTCTTGAGTGCAGGAGCAGAGACATATCCCAATGCATTTTATGGGCCATCTGATGTAAGAGACGTTGCAGAGGCACACATTCGAGCCCTTGAGGTTCCTTCAGCTAGTGGCAGATATTGTTTAAATCCAAAGTTTTTACACTGGTCAGAAGTTTTGAAGATCGTCCATAAGCTTTACCTCTCTCTGCGCCTTCCTGAAAAGTGAGCGACTGTTTTCTGCAGTTTGACTTGCACTTATGTTTGGTTAACTCTCTTCTTTCAGATAACTGTTAATTCATTCTAAAGATCATCTCTGGATTGAAAAATAAGAGGTTGCATTTATCATTTAATATCTAAAGAAAATTTCATGCATATTATCTTTGAAAGGTATATACCAACTATTGCATTGTTTCTTTCACATAGTTTTTCTTCCCAGTAGCAATTTCCCTTACAATAAACTGAAATTTATGGGTTGACCAAATATTGCAGATGTGATGATAATATTAACAACAACCCATATTTTCAAAACATAAATATCTCTAAGAAGAAAGCAAAGACTTTGGGCATCAACTTCGCTCCTTTTGAAGTTACACTCAAGGACACTATTGAAAGCTTGAAGGAGAAAGGCTTCCTCAGCATCTGATATATCGACAATATCAGCTACTTGAGTAATGTTAAAATAAATGGGAAAGTTGAAAGATGTTATGGTTGGCTCTAGTATTGTTTGAATTGCACTGCTAGATTAGCAGTAGTGATTAGTAGTAAACAATTTGTAGCTAATGATGAGCTGTGTGTGTTAGTTAGTTACAGATGGAGTAACAGAAGAATAACTGATTATTATTATTCTTCTATCAGCTACTTATTAACTACAAAAAATAAATGTACCCAATGAAAAGTCTTTTTTTTTTTCTATTTCAATTGATCAGTTAATAAATTTGAGCATAATAAAATACAAAATGTGTCAAATAGCTTTTGTATTGCAATCACTAAATTAGGTTTAATTTTTCATGTCTGATCATTCTCCTTCTACAATATTTTTTTTTTTATATAAAAATAATGTTTACTAAGAATATTAGAAGCTTGAACTCCCTTAAGAAATAAAAAATAACTAAAATGCTTAAATTATGTTTTGATAGAATTTTAATTTTTTTAAAAAAAATTAGTTTAGTCACAAATAGCAAGATGGCTTCACAATGAATTAATTGATGAAAAAAAAAAATTTTTGTTTTCACTTTCAATATATTATATCAAATCATAAAATAAATAACACACATTTAAAAACAGATAAATATGTATTTCG
This sequence comes from Omphalea diandra, assembly GCA_949677035.1. Taxonomy (NCBI): domain Eukaryota; kingdom Viridiplantae; phylum Streptophyta; class Magnoliopsida; order Malpighiales; family Euphorbiaceae; genus Omphalea; species Omphalea diandra. The sequence continues at coordinate 7,358 of CATIWR010114541.1, forward strand.
CCAAATTATGAGATAAATCTTAATGGAATAAGAGAAATAGATTAATATTTCACCAAATTATGAGATATATGTTAATAGAATAAGAGGTATTGGATAAGCATATTGTAAATCATTTGATTTGTTTAACTTAAATAGAAAACTATAATTTACATTGTTGAGGGCCCGCAAGGGAAATCATCGTTCGAGTAACCAAATCCGCTTATGAATTTATAGAAAACAATAAGACAACACAGCCCAATCAAAACCGAAATCAAATGGAGACTAATGGAAGAATTATGTATATGGTGCACCCCGGACATATCGTGCACGCTGGATCATAATGGAATTAGCGTTCGTTTGTATATTGTGCACCCGACGATTTCAGGATGCACGATATACAAATGGACGTGTACTCTGGACCACATTGTGATTCGGAGTGCCAAAAACACGCCCATATAATATAGAAAACGCGCAACATTTTATTTTTTCTTGATTTTTATATTTTATTATTCTAATTAAAGTAAATTGATTTAATATTCAATTACGTCTATTCAAAATTTCTATTATTACTTATTTTAATTTAATTTAAATTTTAAAAGTTTTATTTTTATATAAAAATTAACTTAAATAGAAAAATATTGCAAATCATTTGATTTTTTTTAACTTAACTAGAAAACTATAATTTAAATTGTTAAGGGCTCACAAAGGAAATCAGCATTCGAGTAACCAAATCAGCTTATGGATTAATAGAAAACAATAAGACAACACAACCCTTTTAAAACTGAAATCAAATGGAGACTAATGGAACCAGTGTTCATTTATATATTTATATATTGTGCACCTCAAACCATAATGTAACTGAGTGTTCATTTGTATATCATGCACCCTAAATCACATTGTGGTTCTAGTATGGTTTGGGGTGCGCGATATACAAATAGAGACTAATATTCATTTACATATCATGCACCTCAGATCACATTGTGATCTAAAGTATAAAAAATACGCGCATACAATATAGAAAATGAAAATTATATATTTTTAATAGATAAATTAAATCATGTACAATATTATATGAAAAAGTAATAACCATAAATACTATAAATGATGAACATTTTTAGACAATCAATAAACCTAAATAAAATAAATAAAAATACATCAAAATGAATCACAATTTCAAGATTTTGTAGTAGATAATGAATAATCTCAAAAGTTTTACTCCAAAATAAATTATAATTAAAATAATAATTGAAAATATCAAGTACTAAGTAACGAAATGAATTTTTGCAGAGAAAGAAAGTTATATGTTTGCAATGAATAAATTAAATCATGTACAATATTATATGAAAAGTAATGAATATAAATAATATAGATGATGAATATTTATGCAATAATAAATGAATATGAATAAAATAACAAAAATAAAAGACTACATCTGATTATTCAATAAAATGATGAACATAAAAATAAATCAATTTATTTTTATGATTATTCAATTAAGTCTATTCAAAATTTCTATTATTACTCATTTTGATTTAATTCAAATTTTAAAAGTTTTATTTTTAATTCAATAAAGACTACAACTGATAAACATTAAGTGAATAATTAATGAATATTTATTTACGAAATAATAAACATATATCTTTATGATATATAGTTAAATATTTTAGTATTATCAACTTTTTTTGTAATATTAAAATTGATAAATACTATAGAATTTATATACTAAATATAAAATATATTCTAATTAATGATAAATTATTGTATTAGTTTATTAATTGAAAATTTGAATATAATTATATTTTTCTCATTATTACATTTATTTTTTACAATTTTTAATTTATATTTTGATATTATATATGACAAAATAAATATTCATTAGTGCAAACAAATTATATGTATCTAAATTGATTTTTATAAAAATAAAAATCTCATTTATTAGAAAAGAAAAAAGGAAATAAGATAATAATAATAATAATAATAATAAAGGAAATCAGTGCATCTATGAGACGAACAATAAAAATGCAAAAAAATTTTACGTTTTGAACAGCCGAACCACCAGGTTCACCGTATATTTTGCGTAATGGAACAAACAAAGCTCTCTCATCCCTTCCAATCAACTGGCTGGCCAAACACACAAAAATGGAACAGGCCAACAATAGAAAAAGGGGTAGAACTTTACATAAATCAAAGAAATTGGGGCAAAAAATCAAGGACAACAAAGCAGAAGAATAACTGATTGATGATCAATTGTCAGGAGAAATAGTTATATGGTATTGAATTGGAGAAACTCATGCAATAAAAGAATTCAGTTCTCTTTCTTAATCTGAACTGCATCTTCAATCCTTATTTGTTGTTGTAAACTGCTGTATTGCGACTGTTACTGGCTCGTTTACCAGCACTGGTCATAGCAAAAATAATTTACGGTTCCTCATATCACAGCAATACGTTTAAATAGATTTTCCAAAATTTCTGGAAGATAAAAATGCCTGTTCTTTTTTCTGTCCATATTTGTTGAGTTATTTTCCATAGAGCTTATGGCCCTGGATTACCATAAAACCTCCCATGCCAATGTCATGGCTTATATTCCACCTCCACTACCACCAGTAACAGTGCGGCCATGTCTGTATAGAGGAGAGCCACCTCAGATAATATTTTTCAGGCGCATGTTGAACTTGCATATTTTTGCTGACTGTTAGATCTGTTAGTCCAAAATAGAAGGGCTGAAGCTCATGTGGTGGAAAATATAAAAATGTATTACATTTGAAAATGAAAACGTAATTTTCAATTCTCAGATTAGCATCATAAGGCACGTCACTATCAACCTCCATTTTTACTTGAGTGTATATCTGTCAAGGACCCTAATATTACAATATAGCTATTTCATCCTTGCTCTAGTCAAAGACAAAAGCATATCCAAGAAAGATAAGGCAATCTTCATTTGCAATCTACATACCCCATAAGCAATGGTTGCCTAACTGAGAAATAGGCTAGCTCCTTCCACCAATCAATCGTATTGCTAATGATTTCACTTCCTTGCTCTCAGGTAGGTGTGCCTACTGCTTACATTGTTTCAAGATAACACCACATATTTGGCAAATTATCATGCCAACCATGGCTCGAGGCTTCTGGAGGACTCTGCTTATCTATCCCATCCATAACTTTAATACCCTATCCTTACCACCGGAGGCTACCTTCTCACCATCGGGACTCCAATCAACAGCATATACCTTACCATGATAAAATCAGAACTCAAAGATCAGCTACAACAATGTGCAGAAGCACACAGGTCAAAAATCCCAAACCACTCTGTTTTGGACTCATGAGGGAACTTACCTCGTCTGCATGGCCTGGAAGGTCTTGCTTTAACTTCTGTGTTCGAATATCCCAAACCTTTAAATTGAAACAAGTTTTTACATTAGAGACCGATAGTATATTATCACATTGGAACCAAGGCTCATACATTATGGCTTAGCGAAAACCGTTCTTGTTAAATTCAAAGAAATTCATACAACTTTATAAACGGACACAATCTCCTAATTCTCTCCATTTGAATAGGGAACTGTGGAGAGAAAACTGTAAAAAATAGTTCCATGCACAAACCAATGACCCTTTGGAAGCCCAAAACCTAAATAATGAGCTAACAGATGGTACAGTTTACCTTCAGCGTTGAGTCTTTGCTCCCACTTAAAAGAAGCCTACTATCAGCTGACCAGCTGTAGAACAACATGCAAACATCATTTAACACTATCAAGGGTTTGGAATTGGAATGGCTAAAGAAAAACCATCAAAACAACTCAAACCTGATTTGATAAACAGGCCCAACATGTCCCCGAAAAGCAGCAATAAATTTTCCAGTAACACCATTCCACAGTTTGACTGATCTATCAAATGATGCACTAGCCACCCATTGTCCATCAGGTGAGAAGTAAACATGATTTACAAGCTGTAGCAACCAAGAAGAAAATGTTCAAGCAGAGAAGAAAATGGGTTCCCAGCAAAAAACAACCATACATTTCATACCTGTTGATGACCTGTCATCCGAGTTTTGGGGTGTTTACTAATAGCAGGTTCCCAGAGAAACATAGTAAAATCATCAGATCCTGAAACCAATCTTTCAGGGCCATTGCCTTTCATTTTATTGTACCTTTCCAGAGCAGCCTAGAGATATGTTATTTTATCATGGAATGCAATTAGTTCTATATAGAGAGAGACAGAGAAAAGTAATTTAATTCATCAAGAAGCACTGTGCAAAAAAGTAATTCTACAATGCTAAAACCCACATAGCCTCCCAGTTCTACTTGTATGCCATGACCACTGGAATATGCCATTAACTAATAGAAATAATAAAAAAAATAAAAGGGAAAAAAGGAAAAAGAAAAAGAAAAGATAACAGGATAAAGAATTTTCTGAGATGTTACAAGTACAATGAGGTAGAACATCTGACAACCTAGAGCTCCAAAGAAGGCCATTTCAGTCTGTTATCTGATTCATTTCGATAATTAGACATTTAATAAAGTTTCATAACTCCACAAAGGTCCATCCAAATGATAAATAAAAACTAATCATGATTGATTGCTCCCACTTCAGTAAAACCACGTCCACTGACGACTCAATTACACAATCTGAAAGACCAAACCTGCTCAACAGAATTCAATCTTATGTTTCCCAAAAGTTAAGCTAACTGAAAGATATGCAAGTGGTAGAACACAAAAGGTTTAATGACAAATGACAATAATATGAAGCAAATAATGTTAGCTACCTTTTTCATTTCCTCTGGTGAGTTATATGTTTTGCCAGTATGATCAAAAGCTCCAGTACGTAGAACATATTCAGTGCTCAAAGCAAGAGAATTAACCCAATGCCCATGACCCTAAAACAAGATCCATTTAGAGCGAAGGTCATAAAGAATGCCAAAACTAGATGAGAAAAACTATATTGCATCAAAATATTCCATAATGTGAAATAATCACAAGATAAAATAATTTTTTTTTTTTTAAAAAAAAGAACATCACAACTACATAGGAGTAGTCTGCAAAAAATAAGGCACTAAAATTACTATTGAAAAAACAAAATATGTTTCTTTTAGAAAGGAAAAAAATTGAAGGGGCAGCACAAAAGTTCAAAGAATCATTTCAATTGCATCATCATTACAACAAAATCATACTTGACAGACAATCATGAAGGAGGAAAATAAGGAAGAATCGAATATACACCTTAAAGGAGCTCCAGGAAGAAGATGGAAGAACAAAATAAAAGACAAAGCCTTTAAGGTTATAAGATGAACTAAAATTTCAAGACTAGCACTTAAAAATGGACAAAAAGCGGGTAAGGTGATAATGACGCAAAACATATTTAGTAGCAATTCTGTGCAGCAATGAAAGAACTAAAAATGCATCAGTTGGTAGCTACATTACCTTCAATTCACGAATTAACTTCCCTTGTGAAGTCTCCCACACCTTAATGGTACAATCTTGGGAACTGCAAAAGTTGAGAAGAAAATATTAAGTAATGAATGCTTCTAAAGCATGGTTGAGCCACAGTAATACTTGATTGTTGAAAAAAAATTTTATAAGGTGAAGACAGCAATTTGCACCAGCATAAAATAACTCTATTTTAACCGACCCTATTTCACTATATTAGAGAGAAAAAAGAAAAGAAACATACCCTGTATAAATTACTCCATCTCCACCCCATTTCACACAAGTGATTGCGAGTGTGTGACCAGTAAGACAAATGACACATTTCCTTAATGAAACATCCCATATGCGTGCATCACCATCTTTGCTAGCACTAACAAACCGACGGCACGGAGCATTCAAGTGGACTGGTTCCCAGGAAATACCAGAAATCCATTTTTTGTGGCCCTGAGACAAGGAAAATTCAAAATGCTAAGAGTCTAGACTTTATTTTGGACATTTCAACAATTGAAAGACTGAACAAAATATGGTATCAAAGTTTGAACAAGGTTAATTTCAAAAATAGATCAACATCAAGCCAAAACAGCAATTAACTATTCAAGTTAGATATGAGAGGTCAGTTATTCAGGTACGATATGAGAGGTCAGTTATTCAAGTACAGACACTTTACCACAAGCTGATTGCCTAATGGCTTTCCTGTCTGAGGGTCCCAACATTGGAGCTCTCCAGCCTTGCTCCCACTCACAAGATGCTTACCATCTGGTGACCATGCAATGCAAAGAACCCAGTTCTTGTGTCCTGAATCAAAGAATTTCTCAGGTTAATACCAAAAAATAGGAAGGAAATTAAGGTGACCATCTGCTTAAACTAAATTTAGACACCAACTCTACCCCTTGAAACATCAATTATCACTTCTTGTGCTCTCATGTGTGTGCACACACACACTGAGAGAGTAAATCACATTCTCATTGCCAAGTACACAACACCCAACAATCAGCACATACATGCAGTCAAAACATCAGAAACAGGAGATTGACCTGATTAGTTACGACGATCAATCTGAGATCCAAGTCATACCAATTGAAGAACTTGCTCAGGCTGCTAAAAGGGATTCACAAAGCATTTTCCTAAAAGCTATAGTATCCAAATGCTTTTCTTTAACTGTCACATGTGTGGATGTTTTCAGAACTTTCTGTGGATGAGGATGTTTCTATAACTTTCTTTCCGTATGTGTAGATTATTTTATTCAGCAACCTCAAGTAGGAAATAAAGTATTATATCCTTGAATTCAAACCTGTGCATGTAAACATTGGTGTTTGCGTATTGAGATCCCATAGACGAACAGTGGTATCCCCGGAGCCACTTGCCAATTGCCGCCCATCGGGACTAAAAGCAACTGAAAGTACCGCTTCTGAGTGACCTGCAGCCACAAGACATCACTCCATCTAACAAACAAAATAGACTGATACTAAACTTCAGGTAGATAAATGAATGTGAACCAAGTAAATAAACTTCGATACATCACAAATATGATGTCATTAAAGAAATGCTGTCATTTAACAATCCTAATGTAAATGTTAGTAGATATCAAAACAAGAAGAAAAGCAATATTATACCAGCAATAGTTGCCGAACAACGATTAACCGGACGAATTCGGAAAATAGCTTGTGGCTGATAAACAATGGAGAGTACCTTCTCCACAGAAACTGAAAAAGTGTTTGAGCAAATAAATCAACTTTCTAGCAAACTAGCATGAAGCCTCACCAAAAAAAATGTCAAAGCACATGTTGAAATATTACCCTTTTCCCTTCTTCATAACCTTACTAACCTTTATTCTTCTGTAAATAAGTTTCAAGTGGAACAAGAAGCTCCTGGTCCGAAATGTAGAAAGAATACGGCAACTTCTCTTCCTGAAACAACCAAAATGTAGAATTCAGCACTATCTTAGGCCTTCTTCTTCTCCTTCTTAACAGTAATGTATCGGCCACTTGTATAATCATATAACACAACCTCTTAATTATTTCCAATACCCATCAAGACTTCAACTTTACTTTTCCAAGAACACACCCTATTAATTGTGCACTATATATATATATATATATATATATATATATATATATATATATATATTTCCTTTTTAAGAATAATGTATCACTCATTTATATAATCACAGAACAAAACCTCTTGATTATCTCCACACCTGTCCGGACTAACTTTACTCGTCCAACAATCAACCCAATTCATAATTCACTCAATTATCAACAAATTGATTTCCCTACCACTTTCTCAGCAACCAAACAGACCCAATACCATACATATATAACAACAACAAAGAACAGAAAAGCTTACATTGTTGAGGAGCTTATTGACAATCTGTTGAAGCTGTTGTGGGCCAACATTCTGTGGAAGATACAAAGGAGCTCCTAAAGCAGTCCCTTCCCTGTCTGTGAATTGGCACATAACATTATTCACTGTTTCCACTTCCATTTCTTTAATTGCACCAAAGTTGAAAGCTTTTTTCTATGTATATATAGACACAAAAATTTGATCTTTTTAAGATTGGTATTAGAGGGGAGCTCATATATGGTATTTGCAGATGATAGAGGGATTAGGGTTTTGTGAGGGTTTAAAAAGTTTCGTAAGGGTTTCGTCTCTGTCAGGAACCGTGGGTGTGGTTAAGTCCACGTTTCGAATTGTTATGGCCACGCTCGGGTAATGAGTCATATGCGTCAATTTATCACCGTAATTTTTTATCAAAACATTCAATATTACTTGGAAAGCCGTATACTACTAAGATTTTTAATTATTATTTTAATGTAAAATTTATATTAATTATATTAAAATTTTTATAGATAATTTAAAAATAGTATTTTTTTAATTTTTATTTGAAAATTTTTTTAATATAAAAATTATATTATATTAAAATTATTTTTAATTAATTTTAATTAAATTAAATTTTTAAAAAATAAAATGATGATTTTAAAAGATTAATGCAATAAAAATTATTTAACACATGAAAAAAATATTATGTAACACCATTTTTAAGACTAAATTATATATATATATATATATATATATATATTAATGACATATTGAACGTTTGATTTTTTTATTTTACAGATTATTTATTTTAAAGTTAATGAATATTAGTTTTTTTAATTAACTCTTTGAATTGATATATGCACACAAAATAAATTAGTAATTAAAATATTTTATTTTAGTGAATTTTCATAGTTTCTTTTATGTTTTTATTCCTTCAAAGCAAAAATTGTTTATTCATTCTCATATATAAAAAATGAGGGAAAAATAATAAAAATAGTGATAAATATTAAACTTTCATGAAAGGAATTAGTAAGTAAAAATTAATAAATCTTTATTTTTATATATTAAACTCGCTATCTTTGAGTGCCCACAACAGTTTATTGCGTGGCCTTAACCATTCCACTCGGTACCTACTTTACTAATAATTGGTTAAAGATGCGACCTTTTCATCTTTCTATAGTTATTCTTTCCTGGAACTTTTGGCTTCAAGGTCAAACGACATCGTTTCTAGCTACAAATCACAGAGTAAAGACATGGCGCATGTGATGTCTAGTTAGGTTCATGGTTTGACTTCCGTTTCTTCATTATGTTCGTTTTTTCTTGAAATTGGATATAAAAATGATTCTTCAAAACTGAGCCGTTCACCACTCCGTCCTTTACTCTTAAACCCACCATGTCTAATCCTCCTCTTTTAAGCACCACCATTGTTGTTGTAGTAGTAGTAGTAGCAATACTGCTACTATCACCAGTTGCCTTGTCAAGTTCGAGAAGTGAATCTATTGAGGCTTTACTCACCCGTTGGGATTCCAAAAAAGCAACCCCATCAGTTCAAGAATCTGCATCTAAAGGTGTTGCAAATATTGCTTCCTGCCCATCTACACAGCTCAACAAGGTAAAAACCTAGTTTTAGGTTAATGATTTTTCTTGGTTCTGTCATTAGAATTATGTGGTTTGGCTGTTTCTATTGTTTTCTTCAACTGGGTATGCTTTAATTGTTCTTGTCTTTCACTATTCTTATTCCTTTAAAAGAATTGAAAAGAACAATACTTAAGGAAACTGCAATTTTCTTTTTCGATTTTTATTTAATGTAGGATAGGACCTTTTTTGGTCATTGGTTTACTTAGTTGAAGTGTAATGTGTGTATGTGTGCACTTTTTAGGTTCTATTAGTTCTGGGAATGGTTTAAGTTCGAAATTTTGTAACTTGATATGTTGGTTCCAATGGTCTAGGTGTTATTGTGGTTTTGCATTTTAATTACTATTGCTGATAGATTTTACTGATAGATTTTACTTTCAAATATCAGGATGTGTGTGGTGGTCACAGTTGCTTTTTGATAAACAATTACAACCAGTCGAGTCAGAATGGGCCTGAGATAATGTATGCAGGTTTGATTTTTGTTGGAGAGTAATGCATTCCATTTCGTAGTTTTAATTTTTTCTGCAAGGCTCATTGGATATTTATATATGTGTGTGTGTGTACGTGCACTTTTTATGGGTTTATTGCCCTTGATGCAGAGAGAATATGTTCCCTGACAATTTATGTACGAGGAAAAAAAAACCTCAAGTTTGCAGTGGATTTTGATTTCCAAATGCAATCAAAACAATTTTTATGGAAGACTTATATATGTAACTGAATTGGCTGAATTAATATCAGAGATAGTGTTTTTGACGTATTCCTTAAAGAGATAACATTTTTGGGTAGTTGAACAATTTAGTCATCATATTGAGATTCCTTAAATGGGGGTTATACTTGTACTTGTCCGAGAATAGGATGCAAAACTTAAAGACTGTATTGAAATAATAATAATGGATTTAAATTTTCCGACATGCATTTTTTAGTTCTTATGTACTTCACTGCAGGATAATTATTGTAATTACCTTATTTTTGTGATTTTCTTGGTTTTTTTATTTCTCACATCAGTATTAAGGGCACCACTGCTGTAGAACTTGCATCCGGCCTCCACTGGTATATAAGGTATTGGTGTGCTGCTCACCTTTCATGGGACAAGACTGGTGCCGTTCAGATCGCTTCAATTCCTAATCCAGGATCACTGCCTCTTGTAAAGGATGAGGGTGTAAGGATTCAACGGCCAGTCCCATGGAACTATTACCAAAATACTGTTACTTCTAGTTGTAAGTACTAAATCAGCTAATTTTTTGTCTTGTTCTCAAATCTAAGACTCTTTTATTGTTGTTCTACTGAGATGGTACATATATGGCGGCCAGTGCAGAGATCATGGGCTGGATTCTTCATAATAAAAAATGAATAAATAATAGTATAGGTTGTATTTTTGATTCAGAAAAAAATGCAGCAATTTACATGTGGATACTATATGATCCATTAGTAAAATCCCACTCATCTGATAACATGAATTTCTAAACATCTTGATTCTTGAGAGGCTTTGTTATGATCAAGTGTCTATCCTTATCATATTTGTATGTTATCTACTGTTACCATAAGCAATCAATATGTAGCTGCTTTCCTTATTTAATTCATGTTACAAGAGTTCCTAAGTTTTATATACAATTGAATGCCTCAGTTAAAATATCTTAGAGTTTTTATGCTATTTTAATATATCTGCAGTTCTCTATGCTATTTCATCGCTTCACTATATACTAAATGCCTTAGCTTAAATAAGGTATGATCATAATCACTACTGGTATGTATTGACATTGGATAGTATCGGTTATATGTGATGCCATATAATTCTTTTCAGATTGTTTTATTTGGTGGAATTGGGAAAGATGGGAGAAAGAGATAGATTGGATGGCTCTTCAAGGGATTAATCTTCCTTTGGCATTCACAGGACAAGAAGCCATTTGGGAAAAAGTTTTCATGGTAAGCAATTATCAACCTGTTGTTTATTTTGATCTGATGTGCCATTAATGTGTCATGCAGCTCACAGATAAAGGCTTACACTAGTCATGAATCTGCAGAATAATAAATTTTAAATAAATTTAATATTTTTTTATCAAATAATTATTAAAGTAGTTGAATGATTAAAAAACATATAAATAATAATTAAAATTTATTATTATTTATAATATATTATTTTATAAAAAAAAGATATTGTCTAATTAGATCTTTTCATGTAAATAAAATAATAAAAATAAAAAATTATAATTAAATTAGTATAATATATTTTAGAAAATTTATAATTTCTTTTTATTATTTTTTTCTTTTTGGTTCTTTTAATTTTTCTTTATTATATAAGAAACTAAGTATTTACTACTATAAATGTAAAGAACTTTTTATATTATTAAACTTCTTAAATTATTTTTATGTGAAAAACTTCTTATATTGTTAGACTTTCTGTCTATTTTCATTTGGTTAATTGAGAAAGCTAAATATTTAATTATTAGCTTACTTGCCACATTGTAGAATAAAAATATATTATATTGCCACTTGTCATAAATATTATGTAGCTAATACAATTGTTTGACAAACGGTAAACACTTGTTTAAAATTAAATTTGAGACTGGAATTAATTATATGCATTTTGATATCTTATACCTAGTCAGTTATGATTTATTTATGATATGGCTTCCATTTAGCAGCGCAAACGTGCATCACCTAGTGTTCTCAATATAGGCTACTAGAGTTGAATATTTTGTATGAAATAACCTACAATTAAATGTGTGTTTCCACTTAGATTTTTGTTCGTGGTGCTTCTTAATATGCTGTCGACTGCTTCATGAATGTTTGGATGGTTTCCTATGCAAATTTTATTTTAACAGTATTGATGAATGAGATAGACCTTGGTAAGTGCTGTAGCCTATAGTCTAGTGCAAAATGGTAAATTGAGCTTCGTTGTGGATTTGAGGACTGAAATGAAGTGCATAACAGAAAACTACTGAAAAGTAAGACTGTCTCTAGTCTATCGGATCTTAGCTAGGATATCATGCTTTCTATTTATATTTCAGAAATATTGACTTTATTCATGACTAAATTATATGTACCTGAAACCAATTGCTTCTTCAGCTGAGAATTTTGGATTTTTGTTGCTGTCTTATCTTATGTTTTTGGTCTTTTTCAATTGATTAGTTCAATCATTGGGCAAAACTCTTTTAATTTTCACTTTTAAGTCTTAAATGAATATGAATGGACTTAAATTTTTGTGCATCTAATCTAGTTGACATTTCATCGAAATTTACTAATTGAGTTTGTACTTGGTCTAGCTTATTTCCCTTATTAATGTCATCTCATGTAATGAATATATTTTAATCGCAGAATTTTAATATTACTGCAGAAGAGTTGAATGATTTTTTTGGTGGACCTGCTTTCCTTGCTTAGGCTCGGATGGGGAACTTACATGCGTATGAAAATTATTTAACTACTCATTTCCTTCTCCTTGTCAACAACAAAATGATAGTTAACAAGCATACTCAAAGATAGTGTGTACACATATATATGAGATTTGTATATATTGGGTTAGCTACAGTACAATATATAATGTCTATACTGAGCAGATTTTACATATTGTAGCTTGTTACTAGTTCTCATCTAGTAGTGCTCTCAGTCCCTGACATAGCATTTATCTAATCACAGGTGGGGTGGACCTTTGTCACAAAATTGGTTGGATCAACATTTGAGTTTGCAGAAACAGATACTCTCTCAGATGCTAGAGCTAGGCATGACTCCAGGTATAGTCTAGTTTCTTAGTAGAAATTAGTTGATTAATTGCTTAGAATCCTCATTTATTTATACATAAAAGACATAAACAAGGAGATACCCCTGGCATGTCCCTATCTCCTCTACAGGATTGCCAGATCAAAAGTTTTTTTTCGAACAATTAAATGACAGAAATTTTTATTGCATATGCTTTGCAACTCTAACAGCGTAACTTATCAAATGTGTTCTCTTCTTTGCTCCAGTGCTACCATCATTCTCTGGGAATGTTCCAGCAGCTTTAAAGAAAATTTTCCCTTCAGCTAATATAACTAGGCTTGGAGACTGGTAACAAGCTACACTATCTTTGAGATTTGTATATATTTGTAAATATTCTGTTAGCATACCATGTTTATGAAATCCACAATGGACTCCTTCCAGTGACTTTGGAAGGCCTACAAGTTCTTATTGCTTAATTACTTTACATCTTGTTTCATGCAGCAAATCAAAATAGTCTTTTTTTTTTTAATTTTTGGGTTAACTTCTATCTACTCAGGAGTTTCATATTGACAGGAAAAACTTTCTGCTTTTGCACTCTTCTTGTTACCAGGAACACTGTAAATGAAAATCCTTGTTGGTGCTGTACATACCTTCTTGCTCCATCTGATCCCTTGTTTGTTGAAATTGGGGAGGCATTTATAAGGCAACAAATTGAAGGTGTCCTTTATGCTTGCTCGTTATCCACTTGATATAACCCCGCTTCTTTTCAACTATTATATTAAGAAAATCCATTGTAGCTCTAGATCATTAAATGGTTGGCCAAAATAATGAGTTACATTAACCAACTGGTTTATTTTTACTAAAAATTATAGGTACACTAAAGACTGGAAAGTATATGCTAAATTACCAATTTATCATATGATTTTGCCTAAAAGAACCTGCAATGTGGACTCTACCCAATTGACAAATGTAAGCATGAGCATCTATGTGTAGTATGCATCTCTATATTTCTAATGTGTGAATAAGTGATGTAGGACAAACAGGAGTAGTTGAACAATGTCACAAAAATGATGGACCTAGAAAGATGGATGGTTAAAGACAGCAAAATAATGTATTAAATTCGCTGTGATGGTTAGGGTCTGTGAAATTGTTGAGTTTGGATTGATAGTAACAGGGGAAACAAGGAATTGGAGTCTGCTTCTGAGCCCGTGATTAAAAGAACAGTACATGCAAACAGTAATCAGGACGGTCTTTTATAGTTTATTTGTGGACATAATTCAAGCTTGTAGAAGTAGGATTTTTCTAGTTTGACATGGTTGAGAAATCAAAGAGCAGATGAAGATTTTTAAGTCTCATACCTAGAACCATTTTGTTGCATCACAAGCAAATTTCCTTCAACGTTACTGAAAGAAACATAAGCATGCAGACAGTTCTCTTGTTAGTTGGATTACAAGTACCTATTCACTTCTGATAAAGTCAGGTGCTGAAGTTTTGTATTTGACAGTGCGAGGTCTGCATTCTCTGGAGTTATTAAATTTTGACAATGGTGCTTCCTCAGTTATCTTAGCGTTTTCAGTTAACTTCTGTGTTAAAGCTATACTTGAAAGATACATTTATTGTTTTGTATATAATATTCCCTTTTTTTTCTGTCATTACTCTATTTAGTAACTCTGCTTTTGTTTTGTGCTGTGTATTTCAGAATATGGGGATGTGACCGACATCTACAACTGGTAATTTCTTTTATACACTAACAATTTTGTCATCATTCATTGTAACTAAAGTAGTTTATGAACTTATACGCTATTCATAGTACAAAAAATTTTTTCACATCTAATATTATTTTAACATTCTCATTCCCAAAATTTGATAATCGCTCTTATGATGACAAATAGAAATAGAAGTGGTGTGACGTCGGTTTCATGTTGACAATGATCTGGAACTGACTTACAATATTACTTGGGCATTTGTACTTCAAGAGGAACTCCTATCCTGAGAAAACGGTCATTGAAAGGACCAAGGTTGGAGGATGGAGTAGTGTTTGAGGAAGAAGAGGAAGAAGCCATGAAAATCAAAGGATAGGGGTGTTGTCTTGCTATGAGAGAAATGGTTTGAGGCGTTGATAAAAGATCAGGAATGAGGTTTGCTTCCCCCTTTATATGCTGGACATCAAAGCTGTATTCGCTAAACCAGTCTTTCAACCTAAGCAGCTGAGGATGAGGAATCATTTGTCCTTTGAATTCAAGCATGCGTGGAAAGGAAGAACAATCCATAAGGACTGTGAAGTGGTGTCCAATCAAGTAAAATTCAAATTTCTTTATCCTATTTTTGACAGCAAGAATCTCTTTGAACGTGGAGTGATAATGTTGTTCTGCCGAACTAAATGCTCTACTAGCATGTGCACAAATCCGCTTTTTCTTGTCCTTTTCTTCTAGTAAAATGGCTCCCAAATAGCTATCATTTGCATCAATTTGCAAAATTCGCTTTCTTGTAGAAGGAATCTGAAGAGGTGGCAGATTTTGCATCACTGCTTTAAAAGTTTTGACAGCTTGCGTGTGACATACAGTCCATGGTGGGGAATTTTTTTTTAACAAAAGCTGCAAATGGCGTGCATGAGCTATAAAGTGTGGGATGAAGTCTCTAAGGTAATTGGTGATTCTCAAGAATTGTTGGATTTGCTTTTGGAAAAGATTCCCATCTAGGAATTTTAATAGCTCTGCTCCAATATGTGGGCCCAGCCTGTATACTCTGAACATTCTTGATAAGCTAGATCTAGGTCATCAGGGTTCACGCCTGGATGGGTAACTTTAGTTAGATTGATATCTTCACTAAATTTGAATGGCAGACTTATGCGTTAGCCAAGGCTGTTACGTAACCATGGAAAATCCTAGTAGCAACCCAGTCATGTCTACTGATATAGCTTCCTCTTCTCAATCCACACCTACTACACCTTTAACAGGCACTATGCCTCCACCACCAACCTTTAGATGATCTAGTTCATCAAAGATAGATTATTTTTATGAATTTAGTCATATCTCAGATAACCAAAAGATCAAAGACACCAGCGTACCTTTTCTCAACCCTTATTATGTTTTCCAAAGAAACAAAAGTACTTGGACCAGATCTCTCATCAAACGTTCACTAAAGTCTGTAAAGGAATATGTCCAGTGTTCTAGCTTCGATCAATGTCCTATCCAAGCTATTGGACAAGAACAGTTCATGATTTTAGAAATTCCTTCAAAGTTTATCCAGTAATGGTTGACTTAGGGATACACTTATCTTCGTTTCAGAGCAATCAGACTTGCAGTAAGCTACCATGGGCGAACGGGTCTTCTTATCTTTGCCAGGATAGCACTCTTGGACAATAGGTACCTCTAGTACCAACATGCAGTTATAGGTACTGTGGAAACATCATTGAATGCAGAATCAGAAATGTTCACCTTCTATCTAAACTTCAACCTATTCTTACGAGATCCACATGTCCTCAATGCCCTTAAGGTCTAAATCCAGAGAGTTGGAGCACCTCAGCTCTCATCTGTTACGGTGGCCACTCTCTATTATCAAATGATCTACAAAATCCAGAACCATGTACTGGATCTATCTCTACCACATGAAAATGATGTCTTGCTCATTATAGCAGACACTTAGAATACCCCAACCTGCATATACATCCCTAGGCAAATCATTAGGGAAGAACTTATCAAACTGCTACCAGAAAAACGGGTTACTAGTTATAAGAAGATGCACGAAAGTTCTCAGCTAGTTTCGTAAATCGAGCCTGTTTACTATAGACGAGCTGATGGAACTATAGAAACAAGTTTCGAAAGGTCATTACCATTAGAAGGCGGTGCAGTCTTCACAACCCAGCTTATGATGACTCATTATGAGTCAGAAATAGGCATGCCAGTAGTTTACTTTCAAATTGATGGTAAACCTATTTATCCCTTTGAAAGGGATGGTCATCGCTTCTTCAACAATTGTAGCTGTGACGATTGTCTTTATGATTGGGTGGATGAAGAAGAAGACGAACGGAAGACAAAAAGAAAGGGAAAATATTCGGAGAAAAAGCTAAAGAAGAGATATGAAGATGGTGATCCTTCAGTAGGGTTACTTGGAGATCCCTCTGGGAAGTATGACTATGTTGTCAAATATGGCCCTGATCCTATTAAACCTTTACCCCTATCTATTACCTAAAACATTCCTCCTCACACA
This sequence comes from Omphalea diandra, assembly GCA_949677035.1. Taxonomy (NCBI): domain Eukaryota; kingdom Viridiplantae; phylum Streptophyta; class Magnoliopsida; order Malpighiales; family Euphorbiaceae; genus Omphalea; species Omphalea diandra. The sequence continues at coordinate 24,613 of CATIWR010114541.1, forward strand.
TCACCTTCCAGACCACCTTCATCACCCTGTTATAAGCAGTCCCTAAATATTGAAACACCTACAACTATAATTCTTCCTCAAATCTGTATGTATTAATCATCACAAGCCTCATTCTCAAAAGAAGATTTTCCTCCTTTACATGATCAGACAAACCTAAACACTTAAATAAGGACCATGTCTCATATCAAGAATCCTATAGGACAGAGTCAAAAGGACAGCCATTGGGTATCACCTCAGCAGAAGCAGTTTTAAACTGGCAATCTAGCAATGCACAAGCTCAAAATTGAATTCTCAAAAATATAGAGTCCAAAGTTGACAAAGTTTCTCTACAAGTTCAGAAAGTAGAGGAACGTCTTATTGAGCATCAAAAAGATATGAATTAATGATAAGACTGCAGGAACAAGTGGAAACAAAGCACAAAGAAGTCATGAGCCTCATAGATCAGAGGGCGCACACAAAAGAAATCAAGCGAAAAGCTGTGGAGATCCAGAGGTTAAAGGACCAGATACAAAGAATTGAGAAGGACCTTTAATATTCACAAACCTCAAACAAACTTATACATACCCTTTTAGCTTACCTCTTCCTCCTGTTTATCCAACTAAATCCCCTGTTCTCTGAATACCAACCACATTCGAGCAAGAGTTAATGGGACTTTCTGCTGATCTTTTCCACAAAAAGATTAGGTCAAGAAAATTCCCAATAGAATCAAATGTCTCCATGAAAACTACCAGCACTAACGAATCAGTCAAAAAACCTGATCCAAAACCTCCAACACCACCAAGTACTAGTATGATGAACCTAATTGCATCTTACTTAGTACAAGCCTCAGCCTCTCTTCCATCCTTCAACATAGCCACTAATGACTTTACTCTCTCTCAATCTGATTCTGGTACTAGTACACCTGAGACAATGGAATCCTTCCAAGAAGAAAGTTCAAATGAAGAATTAGCCCCAAACCAGTTTATGGCAAATCCTTAAGAATCTTCCACTAATTTGCCATACACTATCGATCCTACTAATGAGATGGATACTTCACAGCCTCATCAAGAAAGAACCTCCCATTCCAATGGTGGACCATGGTTCACTTTGGATAACATTACTCCAGATCTATATAGAGACAGATTTCGAGAATTTCGAGCATGGATCGATTCACAAATAAAGAAACTAGGTGCTTAGATTTGACAAGTCCTCGAAGAATTTATGACGAGAACTACAGGATGAATTCAGGATTGGTATGTAGCGTTGGATGAATATTCCAAGCTTCCTCTAGTCCAATCACCAGGAGCTGCAAAATTCCTTGAGAGGTTATACGTCGAATTTATGGGTAAGCCACAAGAAGCGACAAACATTATTCGGCGAGAATTTTTTAACATGTGGTGTTGTTCGTTGGTTAAAAAGGATATGGACCTCCATTACCAAAGGATGTCAAAATGGTACTACCAGTTGGGTGGCTGGGCTAGTCCCGATCTAAAGGAGACATTTATGGCATCTTTGTCAAAGCTTCTCTATAATGCAATGCACCAGATCATTAGACAAAAGGAGAAATTTGTTAATGATCTCACATGTGGTGAGATGTATTAGTTAATGATGCAAGGCTTAGAGAAACTCTGCAATGAAAGAAAGGTCATCACACAAATGATGAATAGACAGAAGAATCCATCGCTAAAAAGGTCCTGTAAGAGATCTGACCTACTCATTAAATGTCCTAAGGAAGATAATGGGTCATGTGATTGTTCGACCAAGAAAAAGAAACATTTCTTTCGAATTAAACAATCCAAGCCAAAAAGATCGGATGATCATAAACGCAAATGGCGATTCTTCCAACGGAAAAAATACAGGGGACACAGAAAGTCAAATAGATGCTTCCTCTGCGGTCAGAAGGGACATTTTTCAAAAAATTGTCCCAACAAAAAACAACAGGCTTCAAAGATGATGCAACAGATACAAATCTCCACAGAACTTGATCTTCAAGATGCTGATGTTGAATCCTTGTTCTAAATTGAAGATGAAGCATCTCCGGAAATGCTCTTTGCTATCCAAGATCAGTCGTCATCCGATGAGGAAAGAGATTTTCAACGATTTTCCCAGAGTCATGCAATAACTCCATTAATGGGTCTTCCAGCAAGTGCATCAATAGAAGCTCATCCAGTGCCTTTAGCATATGTTCAAGTTTTACCAGAACAATATGCTAAGCATATTAAGGTTGTGGCCTTCATCGATACTGGGGCTCATCTTTCAGTGATGAATCCAAAAGTCCTTTCCAAATATTAGAAGCCTCACAAGAGGTATTTCACGACAACAAATGGAGCGATATTTCACACAAGCCTTATCACTTCCAAGCCCATTACTATACAGTTTTTTCCAGACTCTCATGTTCATTCTCAACTTTTGGGCTCTTTTTTGCCCAACAAAGACCTGGTAATTGGGTTTGATTTATATTGGAAGATGGCCAAACTCAAAATCTTGCCTATAGGCCTAAAATACAAAGGCTACTTCTAGCCTTTTACTACAGTCTCATCCTTTTTCACAATGGACTCCTTTACGGCCCAACTACCTTCTAGCCTTTCCAATATTATCCAAGATCTACAAACTCACTGTTATGCAAACAGTCATACAGAGTTCCTTACCAAAAATCCAAACCCACTTTGGAAAAACCCTGACTTTTTCATAAACTTGTCATTCAAACTTAGTGAAGATATCAATCCAACTAAAGCCACCTATCCAGGCACAAACCCTGATGACCTAGCTCTAGCTTATCAAAAATGTTCAGATTTACTGGCCCAAGGCTTAATTGAACCTACCAATTCTAATTGGGCTTGTCAAGCCTTTTATGTTAACAAAAGTTCTGAACAAACTCGAGGAAAAAAAGAGATTGGTCATAGATTATCAACCACTTAACCATTTCCTAAAAGATGATAAATTTTCTCTTCTAAAGATTTTTTCACTGTTTGTTCATCTTTCACAGGGAAAGGTTTTCTCAAAGTTTGATCTCAAAGCGGGTTTCTAGCAGCTAGGAATCAAGGCGAAAGATAGACCCAAAATGGCATTTTACATTCCAAACCAATACTACCAATGGACGGTTATGCCATTTAGGTTAAAAGTGGCCCCTTCTTTATTTCAAAAGGCGATGATACGTATTTACGATCATGGTGCTCTTATCTACATCGATGAGGTTCTTCTTTTTTCACCAATTATGGAGTCGCATCAGGAGCTTTAGCAACAATTCGTAGCACTCACCAAAAGATTTGGTATCATGCTTTCTCAATCCAAGATGCAAATAATCGAGACTGAAATTGAATTCTTGGGTATGAATTTTGAAAACGGACAATATAGGCTGGGCCCACATATTAGAGTAGAGCTATTAAAATTCCTAGATGAGAATCTTTCCCAAAAGCAAATCCAACAATTTCTGGGAATCACCAATTACTTTAGGGACTTTGTCCCACACTTTACAGCTCATCCACGTCTTTTGCAGCTTTTGTTAAAAAAAGATTCCCCACCATGGACTGTATGTCGCACACAAGCTGTCAAAACTCTTAAAGTAGTGATGCAGAATCTGCCACCTCTTTAGATTCCTTCAACAGGAAAGTGAATTTTGCAAACTGATGCAAGTGACAGCTATTGGGGAGCCATTTTACTAGAAGAAAAGGACAAGAAAAAGAGGATTTGTGCACATGCTATTGAAGCATTCACTCCGGCAGAGCAACATTATCACTCCACGTTCAAAGAGATTCTTGCTGTCAAAAATGGGATAAAGAAATTTGAATTTCACTTGATTGGACACCACTTCACAGTCCTTATGGATTGTTCTTGAATTCAAAGGAAAAATGATTCCTCATCCTCAGCTGCTTAGGTTGAAAGACTGTGGACCAATTTTTTGTGTACTAAGCCACTCTCCTCAGAACATGTGGACCAATTTTCATGGAAATATTAGGTTTTCACCCTTCTTATCCATTCTTGAAAGCCTATGCATTCTTGGATTTCACTTCTTCCAATAGTGGCGGCTGGACATGGCCAGAAGAATTTCTCATCTTCTTATGGTATTTCTGTCATCTCTACACAATTGTTGTAAAAATCAGACCTTATCACTTATGGTCTTATTTGATCAATCTAAAAAAGGGGATTCGATATAATTCTCATCTAATTACTTTTCTTGAATGGTTACACAACCAATTGATCGATGGAATGACACTCTTAAGGCCAAGTTTGATAAATGTGAGCCACAGACGACTCTTGGCAAACGAATTGTCTACACATTCCACAGACCTTGTTTTATGGGACCTATCCGTAATACTCTCAGAGTTATGGCACATTTTCATATCTACAAAAAGCAGCAGTTCTCATTATGGTTTGATGCCCTAGAGCATCATGAAGAATTTCGAGAGTTCCAGAGATACATGTGTGGACCAAACAAAATAGTCCCAAAAGAGATTTGGTCTTCTCTCAGAGAAGAAGCACCATGGGATACGTTGTCATCACAGTACCATAAGAATCTTAAGACGGCCAGTGAACAATGGGGAGGAATGTCGAACTACTCAAGCCCTAAGGAGGACCTAACTGGTGAGAAATATATCCCTCAAGACCGCTATAACTATTACATGACACTCCAATATGATAAGGATGAGATAGAACGCATTGAGCAACAGCATAGGGAAGAAGATTATGAGAATATGAATCTATCCTCATCTCATGAGTCAATCATCAAGTGACAGGGTCTCTTGTCCTCTTGTAATTACTGTTTACTTTAATAATGCTTTGTAATCATGTATTAGCTTTACAGTTTGCAGGGAGCCTAGTGCGTTTGTCCTTTTTACTTTTGTCCTGTGGCCATGTGATTACTTTAGCCAAAGGGATCACTTTACTTTATTGATGTTTTCACTTTACAACTCATCTTAGATTCGAGTTGATCTCTTCTCCATCCTATATAAGGAGAAGCTTTGTAATATGAAAGAACAAGTTTGGAAAGAAATAAAATCTTGCTCTCTTCCAATCATGAGTTTCTAAATTCTCTCAACCTAAGAGTGGTATAATGCCTTATATTCACTCCTCTTAGTTCATAAGAGATGGTTTGAGTCATTTCTTCCATGAGTAGTATGCTAAAAGGACTGTGGAGCTAGGCTAAGAGCAAAAGCTGAAGAGGACAGTGGCTTGTTTGGCTAAGTATTGCCCTTTGTTGCCATAGTCATATACACCTCATGCTCATAGCAAAAAGGCTTATTAGCCTGTTATTGTTCATAGTCATAACTGTATACTGCTCATGTTCATTCAGTATGAATGAAATGCAAGAACACAAGTGAAAATGTGGTTCAATGCAACAAAAACCAATCTAAGCAAGCTGTATGATTATGGTAAGCTTACTGTTTACTTTCACATCATGTACATTACTTTTGAATCTCATCATAGATTATTATATGATACTTGTTATTTCCTTGTTCTTGATGAGCTAACAAATTTTGGAGTGGGCTACTAAAAGACTATTATCTACCTCGAGCTTCAATCTATTTTAATCATTTGGCAAAGAGCTTAAAAGAAAATGAAAAGTTCAAGATTGAAGAATGGAGGAAAGAATGGATATTATTCTCTGACAAATGGCAAGCAGGCACAAATCATTTGGCAAAGGAGATGCCCTTACTATCTCTAAAGCATTGTATGAAAAATATTTTGGTTAACAGGATGGTCTTGCGTTCATCTTTTTGAAAAGGAAACATATAGTGGGTGCATCATAAAACTCATGATGAACGAAGAATGTTGTACAATAAGGAAAAGCTTATAGGACTGAGTTTAACTGGTTGTTCAAAACCAAAGGTGGTTTTCACAAGATGTGTTACCATTAGGTCATGTTTGGGTTTTTTTCTAATTTTGGAGTGAAAATTAAAATAAATGTTGTATTGGATTAATAGTTGAGTGATCAAGTGTTTGTCTCAATAAAATCTTACAAGAATTTAAGTTTTATACCAGAAAAAACGTATAAAAATCATTCATAAATTATTCTACTTCTAAAGAGTCTTGAATAATTGTTTTTATTTGGATTATCTTTTTTTTTTTTTCCATTTTTGTGATAAAACTAAAAGATTATGAGTTTAAGTTTCAATTGAAACTAATATAAGAATGAGGATTATAGTTTACTGATATTAAAAACAAGCTTATATTATTCTATTACTCACATAATCGAACTTATTAAACAATCAAAGATAATCTAGATTTTCCGTTGATGTAGGGGAGCTTATTGCTATCATGGAAGGACTTCAATTAGCTCTATAGAGTTATGGGTCTTGAAGTTGAATCTGATGCGAGTAATGTTATTTTCTTAATTCGAAGAGACTCTTTTGTGAAATTTTGTTATGGATGTGCATGTCCTTGCTGTCATTACACAAATCCATTATTTTCAAGCTATCTCTAATAGAGGCAATATGGTGGCACATATGTTCGCAAAAGAAGGTAATAATAGCAAGAGTTTTAGTGTATGGTTTGAGGACAGAGGCCCTACATGCTTCGTAACTTTGTTTCGGCTAATTGTCGTAATCTTGATTATTGGTTATTGGGTTGTACTCGTTTTCCTTATCAAAATTTTGTTTTATTAGATTTTCTTTGGTACGATCTTTTAATGAGACAACCATAACTTTGTATTCATTCTCTTGCTAATGATATTTTTCTCCTTTTTTATAAAAAAAAAATATATAAGATAATCTAAATTCTTCCTGTTTGTACATTTTGTACCCAAGATTAGGAAGTTACTTTTCAGATCAATCTGTTCCATGTGACCAACACCACTTTCCTAGAAGGTAACATAATAATTTATTTTACAGTTTCATACATTCTTAATTCTTGCATGTTTCTTGACTCATAGTGAAGACTTGTTTCCAGCTCTCTTTTTTTTTTTTTTTTAGAATAGTAGAAATAAAACACAGCCAAGAGTATTATTACAACTCCAACAATATGCAACTCTTTCTCAATCAAACTATGTCTGTGCGCATATTTAGATAACAATACTGTCATATTTGTAAAACTTGAGCAATTGAATTTAAAATCAATAATCGAAATTAATTTTTGAGTAATAATTCACTCCTTAAAAATTTTAAATTTTATTTTTTAAAAAAAAAAATTAGCTATGCAATTTTAAAAAAATGATGTAAATAATGTAATAGGATGGGTTATGTTTCGCCAAAAGTTGAGATCGTTGAAACCACAGCCATTTGGTATGGACTCTAAAGATAAGATTGTGGATGTCAACCGTAGAACAACATATGCTGCCATTGCCACAAAATAAAGGTTGTAATTGCTGTCTTTTTCTCCCTATTTCCCATAAATTTTGCATTTGCTACTACGCATTCTCAAGCCAAAACAATGAGCTGGCGGTGGCGGACTGGCGGGACACAGGCATCGAAGGCAAGTAATTAAATATTTTTATTTGCTTCTTTTCTTCTTTTTTTTTTTTTTTTTCCAGTTCATTCAAGCGCAGAGAAAAAATATTTTTTTTCATTTTTACTTTTTTTCTTTTTTTTGGCCATTAGATATATAGTAGGAAAGCAGAAGTTGAACTCAGAACTCAAGGAATGTTACATGCACTACCAGTGAGAATAACTACGTTCGCGGGAGAAAAACGATTTATAATTTTTTTTTTTTTTCGAATTTCAGTGTATCGAACTTGTCGAAAGACATTGAAATGGAATCATGGTAATAATATCTACTACGCAGAGCATGCTTATTGAAAGACAAATTGTATTATTCTGTCAATTTGATTAGAGAATACTATAAAAGTTTCTATTGCTCAAAAAATTATAAGTAATTATATTTTTTTTATCTATCAATTAATATATATTTTTTATTTAAACAAAAATTTTATGTTGTTTTCTAAAAAATACATTTTAATTGCAAGCTTATTTAGCCTTTTTTTTAAAATAAAAAACCATTAAAAATCGATATTTATCATTATTCACTAACAAAATGATACTGTTTTCAGATTGAAAGTTTTTCTTGTTTTTTCTCTTTTTTTTCTTTTATATTTTCCTTTTGAATTTTAATTATTTAAATAATTTTATATTATTTTAAAATAAAAAAATTAATATACACCTAACAACCATTTAACCATACACTCATCTCCTTATAATTTTGTAAGGGGAATGGTTAAGCATATATCATTATCTAATAAATGGATAACTTATGCACATGTGATAATTTTCTTTTTATCTTTTCAAAATTGCCCTGACGCCCTTCCCTTAGTTGCTAGAATATATATTAAACTAACATATATTTTATATTAGATAATAATGAATAAAATAATATTTAAATATAATTATTCATGAACATAATAATAATTTTATGTAAGTAGATATAGACCATTCTTTTTACTTTTACTACACTCAATTTAGTAAATAATTTTTCCTATTTTTAAAAATTTATTATGTTAGAGATATTTTTTCACTTCATACATTAATATAGCGAGATCTAAAATAACCGATCATAATCACTACAAAATTTACTATTATTTTATTTTTCTTAATAAAAATATACTTATATTTCCATCCAATATATATATATATATATTAAGAGCATGTTTGATATACAATGACATAATTAGTCTAAGTGAAATATAGCAATTATAACTTACCCTAACTTATAAGGAATAATTAAATTCTATTTCTTATCATCTAATCTTTACTAGCTTCCTAACAATGACATAACTTAGCCTAAGTAAAATTTAGCAATTATGAATATGGCAAACTTGATTAATTTAGTGAAAGCCTTACAACTTAATTATGCCACTACTAATAAATTTAATTAGTGACTAATCTAATTTTAAATTTAATCGCTTGATTGATCAATCTACTTCGGTTGCCAAAATGTATACTCAAAGTAACATTTTTTTTCAGCGGATCAAATTTTAAGCTCAATCATTTACTTGTATATATTGAAATTTATTGACAATTATGTTTAAGAATGACAAGTTTAGTTGTAATGATTTACCTTCATTTTAGATATCACTAATCTTGTGTCCTTCAGTATTATACTAACAATTTTCTTCTTGTTCCTTCATTTGATCAAATTATAAAGAAAAATTTTGAAGATGATGCAACATCAAACTACCAAAATGTGGCCCTCATAATGGGGTCACTGGCATTGTTGGCAATAGCCTAGCCGAAATTCTACCATTTGTAGACATCTCAGGTGGCCCCTGGAAGGTCTATGGTGTGGCACGCCGCCCACGACCAATCTGGCAGGTTGATCATCTTATTGAATACATCCAGTGTGATGTCTCCGATGAACAACAAAGTAATAAAATACTCTTCCAATCTTACAGATGTAACCCATATCTTTTTCGTTGCTTGGGTACACAAACCTACAAAGGCTGAAAATTGCAGGGTCAAGGGTGCCATGCTAAGTAATGTCTTCAAATCAGTAATCCCAAATGCTCCAAACCTGCAGCACATTTGCTTGCAAACTGGTCAAAAGCATTATCTGGGTTCTTTCGAATCCATTGGAAAAGTTAAGCCTCATGAGCCTCCATTCCTTGAGGATCTTCCCAGACTGGATGTGTTGAACTTCTTTACACACTATGGATATTTTGTTTGATGAGGTAAAGAAAAAAAGAAGGTTTAACATGGTCAGTTCATAGGCCTGCAATGATATTTGGGTTCTCGCCTTGTAGCTTGATGAATATGATAGGAAGTTTATGTGTTTATACAGCAATATGCAAGCATCAGGGTCTCCCATTAACCTTTCCAGGTAATCATGCAGCGTGGGATGGGTATTGGTATGCATCAGATGCAGATTTAATTGCAGAGAAGATGATATGGGCATCATTAGATCCTAATGCAAAGAATGAGGCATTCAATTGTAGTAATGGTTATGTGTTCAAATGGAAGGATTTGTGGAAGGTGTTAGCAGAGATGTACGAGATTGAGAATTATGGGTTTGAAGAGGATGAAAAGAGATTGAGCTTAGCCGAGAACATGAAGGATAAAGGGCTAGTGTGGAGTGAGATTGTGAAAGAGAAGACATTGGTGCCTTCTGACATTGAGAAAGTTGCAGCTTGGTGGCTAATGGATTTATTTTTCCAAGGGTCATCATGTACGGATAGCATGAAGAAAAGCAAAGAATGTGGATTTTTAGGGTTTAGAAACACGAAAAAGACTTTTATCAAAAAATTGTTCCTTGATATGAGAATGATGGATGAATCAATGAGTTCTTTCTAATGTTGACAAGCATTGCTGGTTTACTTATGTTTCTCCTTTTTTTTTTCCTTGGTGCATTGGCGGAACTAGGGCTGCGGGATGGGCTGAAGCCTCCCCTGCCTGCCCAAAAAGATATGGAAGAGGAAAGGGGCTGCTGGACACCAGCCCCCTGTTGATCCTCATCTTGTTTAGTGATGATTATAGGATCCACAGTTACCTCATGTGTTGCACGAATTGGATATTTCAATCCTACACTTGTTTACAACGATTCAGCTTAAAGATAAAAACTTTTCAAGCTAAAAAGACCAACCCAATTCAGAGTTGTTTCCAATGACAAATGAAAAAAAAAAATGAGAAAGGATAATGTATATGTAACGGGGTGATTAAAAATTGATCATCAGTTTGAGAAGATGATGTAAAGTGGAGGCTGAGATAGCAAGAAATTGGATTTGAAAGGATGGATGGATTGTTTCCTTGTCTTGCAATTGTGCATGCAACAGCAGCTCCTCCTCCTACGGGCAAAGCACTTCACTGCCACATTCTTAAAAATGGTAATTGCCTAGACTTGGTTGCCCGCGAGATCCTTCTCGTCTTCTATGTCAAAATCCTGTGCATTATCTAATGCTATTAAAATATTCGATAAAATGCCTCACCGAAATAGGGTGTTGTTTGTCACTCTAATTCAGGGTCATGCGCAATCATTGCAGTTGCTTCACGCAGTAAAGTTGTTTTCTAAACCACATGGAGAAGGTCATGAAATTAATCCTTTTTGGTTTCTACGATCATACTGGAGTTGTTTGTTGGTATGCATGGAGTTGGCTGAGTTGGGCTATTGTATTCATGCTTGTATTTATAAGCTTAGTCATGATTCTAACGCCTTTGTTGCTACTGCTCTTATTGATGGCTATTCTCTTTACGGTTATATTAACTTTGCAAAGTGACTTTTTGATGCTATTGCTCCCAAGGCATTTTCCAAGTTTGCTAAGCCATTTGAATTATGCTATAACAGACCATATTCAACTTTTGTTTCATTTTGGTGCGTCAGAGGGAAAAAAAAAGGTTAAATAATACTACCGTACCAACCAAGCATCAGCAGTAGCTATTTTAAGAGGACCAGGTTTATTGGTGACATGACTCGTCCGAATGACATGGTAAAAATGTCAAAGAAAAAAAATTAAGCTACCTTTGTTTCGCGTAAAATATTTTTTAATATTTGATATATTTGAAAAAATTATTTAATAAAATATTTTATTGCATCATTGATTGCAGAGGGAGAATGGAAATGATTGCAAAACAAGTCCCCTAAAAATATTTTCTAATTCGGCCACTCTCAGTGTAAATAGTTCTAAATCATAGCGAAATTTTCTAGTTTTCAGAGTTAGATTTTTGCTTGTTGAGCATTTTCAGGAACTGCTGATTTGAAAATCTGTTTGAAGAAATCAATCATTTTGCCATTATCCATCCTCCCTTTTTATGCTGTCAATTATAATTCTCCTATATCTCTCGGAAGCTTTCCTGTGAAAAAATTGTATATTTCTATCCCCCCTCATGCAGCCGATGCACACGATATCGCGGAGCTACATAGATTCCTCCAACTTGGGTAACCCGTCTATCTCATCCGTTATATTTTTGTAAATGGCAACAATATGTTCATTCTGAGGGCACCTCTATAAAGACAAGCTTTTGACGCAGGGAATATAGCTTCACTGCATCTCAAAACTTACCCAGAGCCTCATCTAATCTCAATTCTCAAACTGTCATATAATCTCATTAAGTCACCTACACATAACCACAGTTGACTGATTTCTAGCATAACAGCCCTCATCAACTCCCATGTTCTCCATTTATTGTCATTTTCAGGCCATCCATACAATCCTGCAAGAAACCATCCATTATCCCTATCGTATGCTTTAACTTTCATAGAAATGTGGTTATTAGAAAAAGAATTCGAGGAAGCTCAATCGGGTATCTAGCAAACCCCGTCACAATCGACAACAAAACAACCTGAAAAACCAAATAAAACTACTATTTATTTTGCACATCTAACCGCTTTTCAACATTGTCTCCATAAGAGAAAACTTGTTAGAAGTGTCAAACTGCATGAGTTTGTGAAGTGCTCGAACTGTCTCTCGGTTCTCAAGCCTGCGATAGTTCCAACGGATAATCTTTATGGTCAAGGGCGGAACTGTATATGGGTTAGGGTGGGCTATAGCCCAAGATATTTTAGGAAAAGAACAAAAAAAAATTTAATTTAGAACCCTTTAAGATAAAGTCTCTTCTAGCCATTAGGAAAAATTTCGTTCCTTTTGAGATTCTTTCACTCCAAAATACTCATTTTGTGAGGTTAGGATTTAGACATCTTAGGTAGTAGTAAAGGTTAATCCTTTTGGAACCCATTGATAAAGATTCTTTCTTTTCGTCTATTTTCTTCAAATTCAATCTCTCCATTAGTGTTATTAGCTTCTTGCAAAGAATTTCCAATCTTTTCATGTATTCCAAGCATTCATCCCTGTAAGAAAATCAAGAATACTATTAATTGCGTGTTTCAAATACTAATATGTCTTACAGAAGGTTTTACGTTCAAACTCTGATAGTTTTTTCTGATTATAATTCCCATGAGTATTTTTTACGAATATAAAATGAGCTGGTTAAATTTGTAACCAAAATTGCCCAAGTATTATTGATGTTTCTGTAATAAAATGAAAATGAGTTTTTAAACGATTCAATAGTGGTTTATATCGAAAGAAAAATTTCAAAAACTATCGATTTATATTCGATAATAGATGAATTTTACTGTTTGAAGAATCAAAGTGCTCAATTTCAATAATTAGTCTTTTTTGAATTTTCATTATGAGGGTATAATTAATTTTACTTATTTGTAAAAAAGTTTTTAGAATTGTAAAAGAAAATTTTACTTATATGCATAATTAGTTTTTTTTTTAAAATTATCATTATGAGAATATATTTATAGTTTAGCCCAGAGTAACTAAAATTTCTAGTTACGCCATTGTTCACAGCCGTTAGCGGAGTTGGGTTTAAGGGTTTAAGCCTCTGTGGTTAGTGCTTGATTCATATACCCTTACTGCTACTGCCCTTCTTTGAATATATTTCACACCACCTTTCTGATCCGTATTACCCTCCTGCAATACATGTTTTTTTACCAGCTATCTTGGTATCCACTAGGTGATGGCCTTGCCCAAGATTTAGACTTCTGAGAGCCAAGTTTTTTGGGTGGAATTGGCATAGGTGTTGAAAAAGGTATAGTGTGGTTTAAGAACCAAGCCTGAGAAAAGATGGAAAACAAGCCTATAGAAGCAATCCTATCCACATAATTTTTTTTAAAATACTTTGATTATGTTATAAAGCTTTTACAATCAATTATTATATATAAAACATTTAAAGCAATTGTCAACTTATTATTACATTAGATAATCATAGTCTTTGAAAATCATAGCAATGGAAAGGAAAAAAAAAAGAGATCCAAATCTAGAAAAAACCATTGGTTAACACTATTTGATTTCAGTATATTGTATACAATAGATTAGAGTTTAAGCTCTTGTTTCATTTGTTGTGTGTGTCTATATATATATATATATATATATATAGACACTACCAAGTCCAGGAGATCTAGCAATTTTTAGTGTACGTTAAAATGCACTCGAAACTTTTTCCAAGCTAGCGAATATGTTTTTATGTTATGTTAACTAAACCAACAGATACTAATCAGAAAAATCAGACTGGTTTGGAATAAAGTCTTTTTCCTTTTATAAACAAGTAAAAAAGTACAATTAGACACCAAAGTATACCACCCACCCTTTTTCTATCCCATTTCTTCCTCCAAGGAATCGCCATTACATATCCCTGAACCAATCCCTTTCAATACGTATAACTTAGTGGTTCATTTCATCAATAAGACTTGGCTGGAGCACATAGCAAAGATATATCGATGCTTCCAACTCCATGCTCTTCACATTTTTGTGCTTCTTGTTCTTCTGCCTTCATCCAATTTTCTGACAGGCATTAAGTGTCTGAACTGTATTTGGGTCCAAACCCAACTTGCCACCAATTTCATTGATCAAACATTCATCATTGCCGTCATCATCATCATTGTCAAAGTGGAAATTATCAAGTGGTTCATATAGTCATAATATTGCTTCTGGGATGCCAAGCTTGCCACTAAGATAGAGTTGCGTGGGAATATCACATTTGTGTAGATTTGAAACTGCTTCTGTTTGTGTCAAAGTTAAGGATCCTGTCAATGCCAGCAAAGGCTCTAGCAAAAATGTTTGACTATCATTTTTCCTTTCCTTCTCTTCTCTCATTTCTTCTAATAGGGACTTGCTCGTGTCAATTCCTATTGAGTAGAAAAATATGAATCCAATTACGATCCAGAAGCCAAAAATAACCTATATAGTGTTCATAAATTTCACAAGAAGCACTTTGATTCTGACCTGAAAGGTATCCACCATGAACGTAACCATTAAATCTTTCGCTAGTATGTTCACCAGTAAAGAAAATGCGCCCTACTGGGGCCTGACCAGAACATGCGACAAGACATTCCAATATTAGTACCCAAGGATAGAACCAGGTTCGAACCCCTCTCCCGACTTTTAAAAAAAATCTTGAAAATAGCTACATGATTAATTTGTCTAGAGTATCCTTTGCTTAGTCTTAATCTCAGCCCCACCATAGACACATATGATACGCAATGCAACTACTCAAGATTTACCAATCATTATCAAAAAAAATTTCCAACTTCTAGAATGCATAACACAGATTGAATATTATTTAAATAGCACATAATAATTGAAAAATGAATAAGATAAGTTACCTTAATATCATGAAGAACTTGATTATTTAAAATGATGGGGTAATTGCTGTAGCTGCCACGCTGGAATCTGTTGTTCCACCATCGGGGCACAAGAATATCAGTGGCATTAGGTATGTTGGGCCCAAACATGTCTCTAAGCACTTCCATGGCTTCTTTCAATGTCTTCTCGTCAGATTGGGCCTCAACACGTTTCGATTCCCCATTGGTCAACGTCACAACTAAGATATTTGATCCAGGATATGCATTCTCCATGTGCTGATGACACAGCATCAGATCATTAGCCAGCTTGTATAACATATGGAGACTTAATTAACAATGACAACTACAATTTTATTCACAATAGATCAAGTTTAAAATATGCATCAATCACATTTTTATAAAATGAAAAAAGAAGTAGTGAGTTGCCAAATCGCCTCGACAGGAAGCTACATGAGATAATTAAAATACTTAGATACTCCCCTAATCAAGCGAAGGAAAACATTTTAAACAGATTACTATTAACAAGATTAAATAATGGCTGCGAAAGCGATTGGTTGGCTAGTGCAACTAATGTTGCGAGCTTTACAATAATGACAGAAACATCAGGTACACATCGTAAAGGGGCACCCATACAAAACAAATAATGCAAGAGATTCTGGTTTGCCCATCCCAGCAAGAAAAGCTGATCAATATTTTCATAATTTCATAATCATACTACCACATTGTAGGAAGAGGCAGTTTCTGCTGCGTAGACGTGAAAATAAAAGTAAACTATAGCAAAGAGCAAACACATTAAAAAAAAAAAAAAAAGCACTAATTAGTGCTCCAACAACACGACAAGCTGTTTTAATCACTTTTAGTGTTCTGCTTAAGCATTTTGAAATCACAAGATATTTCTGATGACGAATGTGTATACTTTAAAAAAGATTACCGTATCCATCTTGTGATACATTTGTCAGGGTAAATATCTACTCGACACGCATGAAACATCCAAACACCCTAACTATGGCAGTAGCAGAGTTAACATCATCCACCTAATCATAAATCGACTTTTGCTAGCGACTAGTTATAGTTGTACTTGAAGTTCTTAGTTTACTTTAACGATTTACATGTGTATGGTACTTAAAATAGTAAGCAAGGAATTAAAACAAATAATGCAATCCTATAAACTAAAAGCAGCAGCAAAAACAAAGGGAAAATTTGGCACCGCAAACAAGAAAGTGAGGACCTACCTGCCAAAACGTGTAGTATCCTCTTCGTTCGTGGGCATATATAAAGAATTCTTTTTCAGGACCACAAGGCCAAAATTTATATGGAAACTTGAGGAAAATCTTCGTGTATACCATCACATCACATTTCTCTACAGCCTCTGTTTTCCACCTCTGCATCATAATTTATTTTGTTCAATCAACAATTTAGCCAACAATGTAGCATTATCAATCTATCATATAATCATAGAAAACTTCAAACAAGAACAGCAAAATTTTTTTTAAAAAAATACTAATAATAATTTAAGGATCGCTAGGTAATTCTAATTTTTAAATAATTAAAGCGACAATATCCAGAATTTATTACTAAAATTTTAGTAAAGAATTTATTACTAGTACTTTAGAACACATGTTAGACAATGAAACTATTCTTTTCTGCATTCATTAGTAGAAAAACACAGATATTAGACAAGGAAACCACGCTTTTATGCATCCATCAGTACAAAAATTAAACATGATTTAGAAACAAATTCTCCTAACTAATTTTGCACGAAATAAATACAATCAAAATGCTATATTTCCAAATATTTGTGTAATGAAAAGTTTGTCAGTTTCCACTCAAACATAGTCCCTTTCCTTAAGAAAAAAAGTTAAAAAAGAATTAAACCTTCACCATGAGACATGTTTAACCAGAAACTTGCTAAGTACTAAGCTAACTCCCACGTCCACATATTTGTCGTTTGCCCTTTCATTAAATCACACCAATCATGTATGGCCATCCCATGGTTCACTTCATTTTTTTTTTTTTTATTAACTGCTTAAATTAATACTGAAATGATCGAGAGAAAGTAGGAACATAGATTAACCAGGCTGTCACTATATTGCTAATTGCTAATCAACACGTGGTGAGCCAAGTAAAACAGTTCATCGAATTAATAGGAGTAATCCACAAGTGAACCTTTCGGGTTACGAATCTGTGGATTGCCATGCAACCCATGGTATTTCCTTGTATAAAGACAACATAAACCTCGAAAATCTACATCTGGCGTCATCAGACAGCTAACGGCTATTTAATACAACACCTTGCTGCCATAAATTCCTGACTTCTTCAACTTAATTATATCTTATGTTTTGGGCCACAGCCACAACATTAAATATCAAGTGAAAAATCCTATTCCTATCCTATAGGGACCCATTTGCCAGTGCCTAGGGTCTTATCCCTACGTACCCCACAGCAATGAACCAAAGCAAGGCTAGTCACATTTTCCACTTCATTGAACCCTGAATAATGCTAGTCACATTGAATGGTTAAGATATAAAGAAACCAAATAAAATTAACAAATTGCCTGTACTGGCACCACAATTGGACTTCATTTCCCGTTACTAACTCACTATTGTCAGTAACATTTTTTTTTAATTCAAACCATAAAGATTAGTCTAAATCGATAAGCCGAAATCATAAACTGGGGATGATTTCATGGACATTTTGGTTAAAAGCTTCTTTAATGGTGCTACGCTATGCATGGTGGTTAATTTATTATTAACAGAAAAGGGAATAAATAAAAAGAAGAGAAGGCGTACAGGTAAAGGAGGCCTAAAAGAAATAACTTCACTTTGGAGAACACCAATGCTAACAGACAAAATCACATAGTTGACTTCGTAGACGCAACCATCCTCCGTTTTCACGATAACACCGTTTCTCGAGTGCTGTATTTCTCTCACTACCTGGCTCCAAAACCATGCACAAAATCATCAACCACTAAAAAATGTTTTGGCCTCTTTTAAATTAGTAAAAGATGTAATACTAAAAATAAAAACTAGAAAAGTCCAAAACAACAACTACCCACACAAGATTCTTTAAAGTTAAACCAAGAAAAAATGTGCAATACAGTAATGTGGCATGGAAATCGTAGAGATTAGTAGAAAGAAACAATTGGCTAACTATGGGATGTTTCCCGAAAACCAGAGCGTAATATAGCTATTGTGGGGAAAGGTGCTCATCGATTTTCTGAATTTGATAAAATGAGGAGTAAACTGAAGACAAAAACAGGAACATTAAATGAAGAAATGGACA
Organism: Omphalea diandra; assembly: GCA_949677035.1. Taxonomy (NCBI): domain Eukaryota; kingdom Viridiplantae; phylum Streptophyta; class Magnoliopsida; order Malpighiales; family Euphorbiaceae; genus Omphalea; species Omphalea diandra. The sequence goes on from CATIWR010114541.1 coordinate 42,877, forward strand.
AGTCTAGCTATGTTCATGTTCTCGTATTGAATTGATATGACATCTCAACAACCTCGCTAGTGTCTTTTGGCCTTAGGTTATTGTGAACATTGCGCAGGTTAATGCAAAATGGTGAATTAAGGGGCTTACAGGCTCATGAAGGGGGTAAAAGGCAGAAAGATGGTGAAGATTAAGCCAATAAAATCTTCATGGGTATATGATTGAAATCTGACATGTTGGTGGGTCAAATTTATGGCTTTAAACAGAGGTCCTCCACTCAAAAAGTTCATTAACGTTTGGTTTGTTATCATGATAAAAATTGAGCAGACATGGTCAAAGAGATCATCCTTCTTTTTAAATTCTGACTTCTTATTTATTAGTGTTCAAAGTCTAAAATTATGCCACTAAAATTAATACAAGTTTCATGATGACCCACCCATTAGCAAATTGCATTTCTATCCTGTCACGTTAACTTCTGCATATTTTTTATTATGGCATTTATGATGGCTTGCGGGATATATTACTTGTACGAGGACAATTTTGAACTAGGCACCACGAACTCAGAAACATATTCGAGCTCTTGCTTATGCAGATAAATATAAAATGTCGCCACTAAAATAAAATGTCCATTTAACCAAACTCAGTTATAGACTTTTTTTAATAATATAAAATGCCATTATCTGCTAACCTAAAAAGTGGGTCAAACAACCTCAACAGCAAAAAGATTGTAGTGCATGCCTACAAAAATTTTTTACATACTTTTCACTGTTTTTTAAAATAGTTTATATTAGTCTTCTTAACTTCATAATAACCCTATCCCGTGAAGGAAAATGAAAATTTAAAACTCTGTTCCTTTGTTTCCAGCTAATCATTGGATAAGCCACTTTAAAAATATAAATCAGAAACCAACAAAATATAAGTTAAGGAAAAGACATGAAGCGATTTTCCCTTTCTCTTTTTCGTACCTTATTGAGCTTCAGACGAGTGTCCAAAATTTTACCTTCGGAGGTAAAAAGAAAATCCTGAGCCATTTTGTATAGCAAATGCTCATACCCTCTTTCATCTGCTACCAGAAATTCTCTCTCCCCAAAATCAACATATGTTGATATTGGCTCTACCTCTGCACTCAAAAACCTCATTCCTCAGCTTAAAAATTTTAACCCAGTACATATAAACCAGTCGAGGACAATATCCACAGTAATTAATAAAAACTAAAAGTCAAATAAGCCTAGAATAACCATAACAATTTAAGCTATTTTAAAAGAAATTAACATTTTTCTTTCCCTAGTTACTAAAATAAGCTGCGAAACTGACCTGCCATCTCAAAGTCATGGAGAATGAAGTCGATGGCGAGCTCTATTGGAGTCTTTGGTGAGCTAAACAAAAAAGAAAATTATTTTTTAAAAAATAAAGAAAAATTATTAAAGAAGTTATATAAATACTTGTATACCATTTAGACAACGACGACAACAATAATAATAATAATAATAATAATTACCAAGGGGATTCAATTGCTTCAGCAACATGGTTTGCCTCTAGGCTCCTCAGCTTCATAATCGCAGAGTCCACTGCCTTCTTGTAGGAATCCGCCGCAAGCCCACTTGGGAATATCTTCCCACTGCAACACAAAAATAAAATAAAATAGCACCTAAAATGTGGAGTGCCATTGCGAAATGCAGAACACTAATCTTGTTTCTTGTTTTTTTACTATTATCCTCCAAACTGAAAGCAATTTAAAATCAAATCATAACTACAGTAACAGTAATTTTCTAAATACACACATAAAGATAACAAACCAAATAATTCAAAGAAGTATACCAAAAAAAGTATTCTACAACAGACGCTAAAAAAAAAAAAATGAACCTGTTTTCCTGTTATCACTTATTTTGAAAATACAACACTGTCGAATGGAAAAGAAACCAACAAACTACACCCGAAACGAATTAGTCGAGTGTCTATGTTATGATGCAAAAGGTTAAAATTGAAACTTAGCAATCTGTCTAAATAAGACAATCAAAATGCACCGCCATTTTAAAAGCTAAAAGTCCTTTGAGGTGAAGAAAATCATCTCCATTAACTGTGAGATTCGAATAAGTAATAGTAGATGATATAATACCTGCGATCGTAAATGTTATAACGAGCATTGCTATAGTCAGAGAAGCAAGTACGGAGGCCAAATTGGTTAGCGAGCTCCCAAACAGGATTAGACTCTTTACCACCAACACCGGCGATCCAACCGGCACCAAGCTCCACCGATACACCGCCGAAGTCCTCCTTCCGGATCCTACCTCCAATACGATCCGAAGCCTCCAAAATCACCACGTCCTCTATTCCATTCTCCGCTAGCACCTTCGCCGCTGATAAACCTTCATCAAACAAAAAAAAAAATCAAAAACAAAACTAACAAGTCTTTGGTTCAATTACGCTGAGTCGTCAAAAAAAAAAAAAACAAACAAGAAACACTGAGTTGTGTAAATGCGGTGGTGGTGGTGGTAGTAGTAGTGGAGAAGGAGAGTACCAGAGATGCCAGCGCCAATGATGATGACGGAAGAGCGAGAAGGGGAATCCATTGTCTAGAGAGAGAGAGAGAGACGAAGGGAGAGGGGATTGGCGGGGCGGATGGTGTTTGTGTTTGTGTTTGGTTGGCGATAGCAGATGAAAAAGCGGGAGTCGGTTTATATAGTTGTTTTCTCTTTTTTTTTTTTTTTTTTTTTTTCTTTAAATGATTATTGTTATTTTTTAGGAGTGGTATTCCAAGTTGGAGACTTGAACACCAAGCATTATGTTTTTTTTTTTTTTTTAATTAACAGTGGTTGACTGAATAACGCGTAATTGGCAAGGAGAAGGATGTAAAATTCATTTTGTTTCGAAAAAAAAAAAAGAAAAAATTGGAGGACGTCTATGATCTCCTGAGAACACGTATGTCGTTGATGTCATAATCATTAGATTTAATAATTTAATAAATCAAAATTATAAAAAAAGTACCAAATATACCTTTAAGTAAACATTTTATTATTTTTATATCCAATTTTTTAATAATTTTTATTTATAATAAAATACGATTTTTAAAATTTTCGAATAATAGTTATTCAAATTGTATTGACAAAATAATTAGAAAAAAGTTGTATTCATTTTGCTATGGATGTTGATTGCCTCTTTAACACTTTTAATTTTGAATTGGCATTTCCTACATTAATTGTATTTTAGTTTTTTCTTTGCAATCTAAGATTGCTTTTGTTATTAAACCTTCTCCGTGTTGATGTTTTTTGAGTATTTTCCAACTTTAGGATTATTACTTCTATTTAAATTTTTTTAAGTGAATAATTACAATGAGTATTTTTCTTTGATTATGTTCTTTTATGTGCTTTCTCGGAGCAAAATAATATTTGACAAATAAAAAAATATTATGATTTGTTGGAGGGTAGCTCATATTCTATTACTTTTTTTTATATATACTTTTAAATAATTTCACTTTATTACTTTTTAAATAATTTCACTTTATTACTTGACTAATACATTATTTTAAATTAAATTAATCACTACTTTTGACATAATAATAATAATAATAATAATAATAATAAGAGTTGTTAATGAGGATTTCTTTAAAAAAAAAAAACTTGCATTTTCTCTCTTTTTTTCTAAAAATATATTTTTTTAAATTTGAGACTATTACTGGTACATTCTACTAATAACAACTATCTTGCTAACTCATTTTCTTTAGTTATTTTAAGAAAATGAACCTTTTTATCTTATTTTATTAATTTTTTATCTTTTTTTTGAGAGTTTTTATTTAAATTTATTATTTTATATTTCTTTATAATATCTTTCTTTTTTATTAGACTTATTATTTTATCTATTTTTTTAATAGTGATTTAACATTAATTATTTAGCAATATATATGATGTATTATCAAACATCGTCTTTTATATTTATTTTGTAACATTATAGAAATTTCAATTTACATCACTTTATTATAATTTCATAGCTGAACTAATATATCATTATTAATAATATTGATCAGATATAACATTGCATGATTATTTAAAAACAAAAATATCTTGTATGATTCTTGAAAAATAATATTAGTTGTTAAACTCATTGCCAAGAGAAAAAAAAAAAAAACATTAATGGCATAGGAACATAAATGATCATATTCAAAGTATGTTATTGCATTGCAATGACAGAAAAACTGCAAGGCTAATTGCATTTAATTAGCAAAGTGAACTTCCTCTTTAAAAAAAAAATTGCAGTTTGTTATCTCTCTATTTTATAATAGATGTCATTTAAGATTTTTGAATATATATTATGAATTGTATTTAATTGATGTTATTACATATAAAAAATTATATTATCTCTAATTAATTATTTTTATAAATTATTATACACTCTAAAAAAATAATTATTATAAAAAAAGAAATAATAAAATTAAAAAAATAATTAATATGTATTAATAATTATAAAATATTAAATAAAAAATTTTCCTTAAAACGATATTCACCTTAAAATAGTGGGAGTAATTAATTAAGTGCGTTTTTTTCCCTTTTTTTTACTATGTTGTTTTTTCTTTATTTTTCATCATAATTTCTTTACTTGCAAGTCTATTAATTTCAGAAACAGAGTCCACCGTCCCACAAAGGTTTGGTCAATTTATAGAACGTGAACGGCATTTAATGAAGGCAAGCGGCACGTGACATTCTTTAACTGCAAACGTGTGGTATGTATTCGGCGGCTCTCAATATCATACACGCCTCTGTCGTTTTAGCAATGGGAATTTCTTCCTTCAATTTTATTTTTTTATTTTCAAAAAATTGTTTTAACTTCTGATTGGGTTTTTTTTTCTTAGTTTTATTTAGGACAAAACGTTTATTTGGCGCCTCAAAGTTTTTTTACGGTGTCTAATTATTTTCAAATTTACTTCGAGGCTATGTTTGGTTAAGAGGAAAATAAAGGAAGAAGATGATGACTTTTAATTTTTTTTTTTTTTTAAAAAAAATATTGGCAAAGTACAAAAGAAAAGAAAAATTAGTCGTGACACTATGCATGTTGAGATTTATTTTCATTTTTTCTTCTTTTATTTTAACCAAATATGATCTTATAATTCATTATTGGTTTAAAAAGATTGAACTTGATAAATATAATTTCTTACGAAATTACTTTAATACAAAAAAAGAGATTATCAAGCTCGCATATTGATTATATTGAGTTGTGTAAAGATAATACTCAATCTTGATTGATTAAACAAACGGAGTTTTTCTTTTAAGATTGATTAGCAATGAACTTTCTTTTCCTTAATAATTTACTACGATAAGAATTTCAATTTTGTTCAGTAATTATAATTACTGTTGTTCAGAAAATTTTTCATCATCAAGTCAGTGAATCCTTTGTAATGAATTATCTTCAATTTTTTTAAGCACTAAAACTAGCCCATAGTCCCAAATTCTCCATGGATTATAATTTATATTACTCAAAAAATAAGAATAAATTTACTTTATATTACAAAAAATTAATAATAATAAACTTACTTAGATATCATAGACAGGTTTGAGGAGCAAAACCAAATACTGTCATTTTACTTGCTCAAAAGCTCATCATATGTGTGAGGCTCCAGATTGGCAACAGACTGGCATGGTTGTAATGCCTCGTGGAAACATGGATGAGAAGAAATAAAAATAAATATATACTGCTCCACTACTTATTTTCATAACATTATAATAGATTAATTAATTTATAATACAATTTAGTTTAATAAAGCTAATGAGTTTATACCAAGTTCCTTGTGACACCTATAATATTATTATATTTAAGGTTGTATTTTTTTTATAAATTAAATATATAATTCTCATATTTATTATTCATTTTTTGTTGTATTATGTAAATTAATTTTATATCTTTTTCGTTCTCATTCTACAATTATATTAATTTGATTTGAATATATAAATATGATCTTAATGATAATAATATTATTTTTAAATTACATTTGACATTTATTTTTTTATTAATATAATATTAATAATTACATATATGTGTGTATTTCATCATTTATTTTCTATAATAATAAACAAAATATTCAAAAATGTCACAAGGCCAACATTCTTGTTGGTCTTTGATAGCACCTGCATTTTCCGAATTAGTTATGGTACGTTTCACCATTATTAAAGCCAAATTAATGGAGTATCAATTATTGAAAGACTGATTAATATATTGATTGATAATTATGTATCATAAAATAAATGCTAAACACGTATAAATCAAAATACTCTCCTTATCTCAACTTTTTTATATAGAATTTTTTCTACAGAATTTTTTCTACTAGTTTTAGTTTGGAACTATCACTAGTTAACTAAAGATTATCTCTCTTTTTTTTATATATATATTTTTATTATTTATAATTTTTAATAAACTCAGATTTGTTATTCTACTAATAGATCTATTTTTTGTTTTTCTTTTTTCTCAATATATAGAGTTTTGTATTTTATTTGTGGATGATTTATTCTCTTTTATGGAGGTCTTCTCTTTCTTTTTTGTAAGTATCTTCTCCTTTTATATGGATATTATTTTATATTTTTTGAAGAAAAATGATATTTTAAATACTATTGATATACTTTGTGCAATAATTATGATTTTTTAAGATTCTACAAAACTTTTATTAAGAAACTCTAATCAGAATGATGTTATGATATCGAAATAATATTGGACCTATGGGGAAAGTATCTTAAGTACTTAATTGAATTATTTTAATCATTATGTTAGGTTTAATCATAGTTTTTCAATATCAATATCTTAAATTATAAATATCACATGACTATTAAATAGAATAAATGATATTATTTTAGAAAAAAATATGTATAATTCAAGAATACATAAAAATTATCTTTTTTATGTCAAATTCACCATAGTTTAAATTATTTTAAAGATTCATAATACTAGGATTATAGTATAGTGGAACAATCCAAAGTGACAAATTTAGTTATACTCTCTTTCTCTATCTAACTTTACTCTCTTCTCTAATTAAATTTTAAGAGGTCATTTATAGTCATTTTAATTAAAAATAAACCTCTATTTTTATTTTTTTTCTTTATTTTTTATTTTTAAATAAAAGTCTATATTTACTTGTTTATTGAATTTATTATGGGTTATTTTCTCAAATTATGAGATAATATTTAAATTTACTTATTTTTCGAGTTTGTTTAAATTTATTTTTTTAGATCTTGAGACTCTATATTATTACAGGTACATATATTTTTTTTCATGGTGGAAGTTTGACTTTTTGGTATTTAGATATGATATTTATTGATTGATATATGATACAAGAAATTGTACAAATATTTACTAAAGTAATTCATAGTTTATGAAAATTATATTGGATTCATAAAAAAATTAAACAGAGATTAAAAAAAGTCACTAAATGAAGTGTATTTTTATTAGGAATAGCAACAAGATGAGAAAGGAGGAGGCAAGGGTCTATCCCTCATCCTCGCCCCGCCCCGCCCACCTAATGGGCAAAAATTCTCTTATCCTTGCCTCTATGGGGATTCTTACCCCATAAGAATTTCTAGCAAAATAAAATTTTTTATTGTTTTTAGAAAATAAATTTATTAAATTATAAAATAAAAATAATATTGTATGCTATGAACTAACGAAAATATAAAATATATAATTATACACAAAATATTTATATATACATCTAATAAATATAAAATTTATAAAATATATTTAATTTTTTGAGTCCTACAGAGATACACTTTGGGGTTTTCGTGGGGATCGGTGCGGTGGGGGTGTCATCCTCACCCCACCACATGGGGAGAAAGAATGAGAATTTTTTGCCCATCCATTCCTATTTTTTAGTAATTAGCTCTTGTAGTGATGTGATATATATATATATATATATAAGTTATTTAGCTCATGCATTAGATGTAATATTATATATTTTATTAATAGAGATATAATTTATTTTTATAAAGAGTAACGAATATTGGATTTCAATAATAATTAATTTTTAATGAAAAACACAGAAAATTCGAACACAATGAAATTTCTAACTTTGTCACATAGGTAGAAACTGTGAAAAGAAAAAACAAATGCTTATAAATCTACGGAAAAAAAATTAGCATTTGATTACTCTGCTTCTCTCGCTTTGCCCTTGAATTCATTGCATCCGGACTATGCACTCTTAGACCTAAGTACCACAAGTTGACAATTTAATGCACCATTCACACTAGCTAGCTCGATAATGTAATTACAAATTTTTAATGAAAGCCTGTTGTTAGGTTCACAAACAATACCTAGTTTTAATGTGTGAACAATAATTGATTTCATATCATGCATACTAGTAATTAATTGTATGAATTTTTTTTTCTATATCATAATTTATTTTTAATAAAAAAATATTTTTCAGATTGAAATTTGACTTCCGATTAAAAGAGATAGTTTCTAGTATAATCTGAGTTTAATTGAAAAAATTATCCCAACTTAATTTAGAAGGAAATATAAAAAAAATTAAATAAAATTTGATTCATGGATTAATTCAAATTGATTCAATTTTTTATTCAATCAATAAGTTGACTCAAATGACTTTATTTGAATTATTAAATATTTTAAATAATTTAAAATTAAAACAATTTTTTACTTAAAAAATTAAAATTATGAGTTACCTAATTTAATTTGAAATCTAACTTTTTAGCTCGATGACTTAATCTAACTATAACTCAAAGTGACACAATCAAACTTGTTTCATTTATCACATCTTTCTACATTTATAAATACAAACCCTCTTAGGGGTGAACAAAAATAATAAAGAAATAAACCGATTGGAGATTTTTTTTTTAACTAATCAATCTATCGATTTTGATTTTGATTTGAACGATTTATTGATTTTTAATTTCATTTTTAGTTTTTCACCAAAAAAAAATCACAACTAACTCAATCCATATATATATATATATATATATTTGTAATTTCAATTCAATTTTTAGTGTCAAAATTTTTCAAATCAAAATCATCAGTCAATTCTGTTTAAAGATTAACCTAACCTTGAACTAATTCAACTATATGTAACATGTTTATTACGTTATATATTTTGTCTGTTTCATTTTTGAGGAAATTATACATATGTACTTGTCATAAAAGATTTGATTTTGCAAGATAGGCCTCATATGTGATGTTATAAGACATCGAAAGGAAAATCACCTCATATTGCACCAAATTACCTAACGATAAGCAAAAATTTTGTTTGCATGATGTGAAATGTCCTGTATCCATTTTTAGATACCACTATTTTTGTTTTTAGATGTCACTTCACTACTTTTGTTTTTAGATGTCACTATTTTTTGTCCTAAAAGTCTTGCTAAATCCACAAGGAGTCATTAAAAATTTATCCTTTTTTCCTAAGGCGAAAGGGAAATAGACATGCAATTTGATAACTCTAATCTTCTGTTAATTAATCTTGTATTTTACTAACTCGTGAAAATTAAGTACAAGTCATGATATATTCTCTAAACCTAGTCAATTAAAGCAAATTTATCTAAAGTATGGTTATATATATATATATGAAAATAAGTTTGTGGATATGATTAGAACTTGTTTTTATCATGTCTTTTAGCAGCCAAAAAAATCATATATAGCTACAAGGGGTGATCCAAGTCCTGTTATGAACCGGTTATTTGAAATTACCTAAAATTAAATCGAAAATCGGTTATTTGTGATAAGATATAAAAATATATATTTTAATTGGGATGATTTTTTTTTTATTTTGTGCTTAAATTCCAACTTTAATTAAATTTTATATTATAGAAATTTAAATTTTGATATTTCGTGAGAATTAAAAGTGAAAAAGAGATATTAGACATTAATTTACAAGATTTTTCAATTTTGAGGCAAAATTGCAACAAAGGGTTTGTTGAGATAAAACGCAGGCGTAACTTACTAATCCGAGACTGACGAATTTAGAAAAATAAATAGCTACTTTTCAGCTTGATTTCTATAATAAATCTTTTCCAATTTAGGAGATTTAGCTTATGAAATTAACCCTAAATTGAGATCTTCTTTTGATATTGCCCAAAACCAATTAGAAACCCAATTGCTCTAGAGATTTTTGAAAGATTTTTTGAGAGAGATTGTTGTACTATAAATAGGGGGTCTAATTTCTTGTATGCAAAAGGAGGAAAAACGTGAAAAGTAAAGGAAAAAGTGTAACCAACATCAATTGGAGACAATTTTCTCTTTCATTGTGAATTCATGAGTTTAATTCTTCTTCTTTTTCTTTTTAGTTTTCTTTTTTTATGGAAAACCTTACCACAACAATGAATTGATTGTATTTTATGCAATTAAAATATCTTTATTTTTCACATTATCCATGAATTATTGTGTTTAATGCTATTGAAAATTTGATCACCTCTTGATTGATTTATTTTATGTGAATGAATTGAGAAAGAATTTTGCATAATTGATCAAATAATTCATGGTGTTAATTGAATAGTATATAGAAATATGTATACATGATTCATATGATTTTATAGGTTTTTCACAAAATTGAATGTGTTTTCTATCTTGAGAACTTTATGGAAGGATTTAAGGGTTACTAGATGAAAGTAGGATTAATATATCCCAAGAGAGAATATTAAGCAATTTTAGGAAAAATCTTAACTTATGAAAATAATAAACTATCTCGGTTGAATTTAATAAAATTGAAATTTATTGAAGTGGTTAGATATACCAATAGTTTTAGCTCTTTTAATTTAATTGTTGCAACTTTAATTAATTATTGCTTTGCTTTTAGTCTTTAAATTTCTGTATTTTATTTATCCTGAATTTTCCTAGGTTAATTATTCTCTGGAATTCAGTTGTCCAAATAATCATAGGTTAACTATAATTTTAGTATTTATTTTATTAAATCCTCATATGAACAATATTTTTTACTTACTTGATAAACTAGTGCATTTGTCAATATCATTCAAATTTTAGCTATCAATTTGAACAATGGGGGAATTGGGCTAAAACTGAAATGAAAAAATATCTATCCCGAATTGAACTGATTTTCAGTTTGATCCAATTCGAATATTTAGGACTAATGGATCTATGTGGTTCAATTCAAATATTCAGATATTTCATATATTTTTTAAACAAATTAAGTTTACAAAAAAATGGAGTGTGTGCCTATATATATATATATATATATACCAATTATGGATAACGATTCATATTGATATGTTCAATTCGGTTCAATTATTCATATTAGATAAATATTAATAACTATTATCATCCCGAATTATTATTTCGTTTTGATTATTTTTTAAATATTTTCAATTCCTTTAATTTTGATATTTTTAGTGCGATTAATTGATTTAGTTCGGTATGTCTAGAATCCATACTCACCCCTCAACTACAGGAGTTAGAGGAGAAAATGAAAATGAAAATATTTTATCTTTTTTTAATTTTTTATAAGTCGATTAGGGAAAATATTATTTTATTAAAAATAATATAAAATATTTCATTAATAAATAGTCATATGACATTTATATAAAAAAATAATTTTATGATTTAAAGTGTAAATATGAAATTGATAATCAATATTACTAAAAACAAGGTATTGACTTAGTCTTAATTATAAAAAATAATTTTATATCATTAAATTACCTTTTTCTTAAATTCTCAGAACATCATACAATCAATTTTCTTTCTCACAAGTGATAAGAGAAAAATAAAAAAAGTAATTACTTTTTAATTATATAAAACGATTAATAAATTAAAACAAAATAAATATTAAAATGATAGATAAAAAACAAAAGGGTAAACAATTAAATTATTTAATTTTCAAATTTTCATTTTGTTTCATGAAATTTTATCTAATAATGATAAATATATTCTACTCCCTAATGAGCTGGAAAAAAAACTGTAAAAAATGATTAAAAATAGGAGTAGTAATTAGTGTTCAATGTCATTTTTCTGCGAAGCTTGCTCCGCTGCCTGGCACGTGATTAATAACGAAAACGTGCACGGTGATTGCCGCATATGAGCCTCCAAAACTGTTGGTTATAGGACCACTCACTAACCGACACGTAAAGCTTTTGATGACAAGTGGAATATCCACTGGGTTCCTGCACAGGGTATTATCCATGATCTAAGCTACGAAAAGAAAGTAAAATTAATTCTCTATGTAACTCGTTTAAAAAAAAAGTTTGTATTTTTTAATATATATATTTTTATAGATATTAATTATTTTTTTAATTTTACCATTTTCATTCTCTATAATAATTGTTTTTTTTTAAACATGTAAAATAATTTATACATATAATTAATTAAAAGTTTTACTTATATAAGTAACACTTAATTTATCAGTTTTTACAATATTTGTTATTTTAGAAAAATTTTTTGTTTTAATATAATTGTCATTTGCATTATTAATATAACATTAATTGGTTATTTTATAAATTTACTCTCATCACCATCTCTCATCTCTTTTTTAATTAAATATTTTCTTATTAGTGTTAGTGTAGAGTTTTAGTTGAAAATAATTAAAATATATTAATCAATATTAATTGAAATTATTTTTAATTAATTTTTTTAATTAGAGTGCACAACTTTAAAAAAACAGATATTATAAACGGGAGAATATTAAATGCAATTTTTAATCTATGCGCAAAAACCTTAAACTACATATATTAAGGAACAGAGACAATAATTGAGTTAATTTTAGGAATTTAAATTTTGACATTTTTTTAATAATTGATCCTCAATTTTTTTTTTATTTGGGTGATTAATTAAATTTTGAGTATTGATAATTGATTATATTTTCTATCACTATAAGTAAAACTTTGATAAGATATTTTAAAAAAATCATATGGTTCAATCAATCAATTTTCATATTCAACCAAAATTGACTCTAGTAACCTTTTATTTTTCTCCACTATTGCTCTATTGGACAAGACATAAATGGTTTGCTTACATGCATTCAAAAAAAAAAAAAAACAAAAAACAATTACATTTTGCTTGATTTGTCGTTTGGCCCTATCAATCATGTGTTTATTAATTTGAAATTCAAGATACACAATAAAGCTAGCTTTTCTTGTTCCATAAAATGTTATTTTCATATCAGTTCTAATTTTAACATGATAGAAAATTGAGATTAAGATATCTCAACCACCATTGAGTTATTTACATGAAATGAATATATTACACATAAGAATAGTGCTAACGTTGATTATTTTTTAAAAAATACTTTACTTATATTTGTGTGTTTATACATCTATCTAACTACTACTAACTGATAAAGAAATTGTTATATATATAAAAAAATGTGATTCTTGATTTATTTACTCAACACGTAACAATGATAGATAATGCATTTTGGTGGAACGACAAATCACAGAGCAATCAAAAGAAAAGGAAGAGATTTAATGAGAAGTGTGAAGCTCTAAGATTTGTCTTTTGTTGCCTTTGCCTTTTATCAGCAACATGTAATAAAAGCAATAAGAGATTTTGATCCTAACCTAGAAAAGACGTGGAGTTTTTAGATGCATGTAAGACGTTGGGTGAGATAGCTTTATTTGCATCTTATTTTAAAACAAACAAAAACAGCAATATATGTGTATTTTGAGGTATTTCATATCATGATGTGAAATAATATATTTTCAGGGGGAAAAAGGTGTACTTTTTAACTAGAAAATAGATGCAATAATAATAAGTTGAAGTGCTGAGTCAGAGAGTACTGTGGCGCTTGAGTTTGAGCCTTATCAGATTTTCAGCAACTACTTGTTAAATCAAAGAGTGCCAAGTTGCTCTTGGCATTGTCCAAGAAAAAGTTGGATGGGTTGATAAGTTTGAAAAGAGTTTGCATTTGTCTTACAGATCGCAATGGAAAATCATAATACAACATAAACAAAAGTAGAATGGCAATTTCTCATTTGTTTCGTAAATTTAATTCAAATTTATTTAAAAATAATTCAATCTGAAATTATTTGATTTAAAATTAATTTGATCTAAATTTAATTTAAGTTGCATATTAATTCAAATTGATTTGACTTCGAATTGGTCTATGAGTAAATCCGATTGATCTAATTTAAATTATTTAAAATAATTAATTTTTTTAAAATTAAAATAGTATTTTTATTTTTAAAAAATAAAATTAAAAATGATTCAATTTGACTCAAAATCTAAAAATAATTAAAAAAAATTTTTTTATGCCCTTTGATTCGATGATCTAATTTGATCAGCAATGTAAAATGACTCAATTCATTATCCAAAATGATTAACTTAAATGTATTGAAGAAAAATGACTCAAAATAACTCAACTCAAAATTAACTTGATATAAACTCATTCAGATCAATCTATTTGTTATTTATAAAATAAAGAGATACTGTGAAGATCCATTCTTCTTCTCTATGAGATTGGATAAATGATGTTCACTAGTCAATTCTTCTGATTCTTAATTCAGAGAAAATGCCTCTTCCAAAAATGAAAAGAATTGAGATAGTGTTGCATTTTATACTCATTTTTATAAAAAGCAAAAAATTTCGAATTTGATTTTCTCATTCATCATTGCAATAAGAGATTTTATTAATTTGGTGAAAACTATTAAAAGAGAATATATGCTTGCAACAGTATCTAAAAAAAGTATGAACGTATATTATGTTGTTGTGCATGCTTTCTTGATCGTGAAATGTTTAATTGTTAATATTAAATCGAAGTTCATATATATATATATATATATATATGTTATAGTCATAATAAGTGATATTTGATAATTGGATGTAGAAAATTATAGATATGATGAAATTAGATTTGAGGTATTTATTGATTTTATAGTTAAATTATTTATAGAAAAAAGTTTAAATTGAATCACCTTAAATTATTTGTATTTCTTTAACATTTATTTTGTACATAGCTATAATAAGTATTATAAGAGATTTAGTTTTGTGGTGTAAATCAGATTCAAAGATTGAGTTATTTATTAATTTTATTAGTGAACTATTTTGTGAAATAGGTTTATGCTGAATTATGTTAAATTATTTATATTTTTCAATAATTATTTTGTGAGATAGCCATTACAAGTAGTATAAGAGATTTAGTTTTGTGATATCAAAGATTGTAAACATCACGAGATCAAAGCTTAAGGTGAAATTATTCAACAAGAAAATTAATTTTAGTTTGTGGAAAAATAATATAAAGATATCGTTATATAATAAGAATTATTTAAAATATTGAATAAAAAAATTGATCATTATCAGAGATAATGATAAAGAGAAATTTTAACAAAAAGCTATGAGTATGATTCATTTGACTTTAGTTTTGATATAAAATATCATGTGTCAAATGTATTTTATCAAAAAAATAAAAAAAATTTTACATGTTAAAATCACTCACAAATCAATTATATTTGAAAAAAGATTGTATAAATTGAAAATAAACAAAAATGTAGATGTTAGAAATTATCTTAATACATTTAATAAAGTGATTGTTTAATTGACTAGTTTGAAAAGATCATTAAAAGAGTGAATTAGGCAGAAATTCATGAACAAACAATTAAAATAAATCCACAAAATGAAATCTGACTTAAAAATTGATCTCAATCGGATAAATCCACTTTTGTTTTTTATTGAAATATTTTGAGCCTTCAAACTCCACTAGCATCAAAAGTTGTGACCTTTCAAATTGCAGTACTTATTTATTGATTATAGACCCTACATTTGGCTCCTATCTCTCAACGCATTTCATGTACTCTTCAGCTACACATTCTATACGTCTATTCAACATGTTGAAATCAAAACTCAAATAATGAATAATATAAATAGCCATTAATCAGGATTATGAAGTAGACCAATACCTCAAATGTACACATCAGAAAGGTCTAAGAAATTGATTTCTGATCTCTCTTTGCTTTTACATCAAATATCCAATCAGACTAAATTTAATTGATGGAAGAGAAAGCAACTTATGACATAATTTTGTTGAAATTGGCAAAGTGGAGGGTTGGCTACAAGTAGTAGGAGTCTTGTTCAAAAGATTGATGTTCAATTGATCCACATACATAAGATGGGTCGGAGATATGCCATTATATTTTGTTTTCTGGAGCTTAATCATGATGGATTGATTAGGACCAAGTTTTTGCTTATCTAAATTACTTGGAAATTAGTGGACAAACTATGTAATATTCTCCCTTTATTGACTTTGATATACATTTGAGAAGGTTGGTTCAATGAAATTTGCCACAAAACATTCTTTGGAGTAAAGGAACAAAGAAAAATAATCAACAATTACAAAATGTATAATCTCATGAGTAAGAAAAAAAAAATCAACATTTTAAAAGTGATTAAAGTGATGGAATCATTCTAGTCCATGAAAAAAATTTTTTTTTTTTGGAAATTGCCTCTAACTATATATGTCTTGAAGGTTCCACATGGGTAATTAATCTTAGGGTTAGATTAAATGGCAAGTGAATCTCTCTTCAGTTGTTAATCAAAATTGTAATCATACAATATTTGGGCAAATTCTTTAATCTCAAGATGAATAGTTTGCATTTACAATATGAAGGGTTACAGTTGGCCAGCTCTCAATGTTAATGTTATTACGGAAAGGGGGGGTTTTTTTTTTTAAATTTGTAAAAAGTATAGGAGATATGTTTGATTAATATAATATTTTATTTTAAAATTTGAATTAATAGTTGATAGAGTATTTAACAGCTCCAATTTTAAAAAATATTTTTCAATATTATTTTTCATTAACAGATTCTACTTTTGTAAATAAAAAAATAAATATATCGTTGCTTTTTAGATTGATTTTAATATAATGTTTATTTTAACATTTTTTTTATTTAATAATAATTATTTATTTATTATTTAAATTTTAAAACTATTACTTACGTCCAACATATTATTTAATTTTTTAGTGAAATTAATATTATATTCATAATTAATGTTTAATGTATATATTATTAAAAAATTTAATTTGTAATTTTTTTAAAAATGTTTAATTAATGATTATATATTATTTATTTTAAAAATCTAAAATAATATATATATAATGTTTATATTGATAATTATGTTTATAAACAATAATCAACAATAATAATTTTATTAAATACTTAATATCAATAACAATCCACTATTAGAAACTAGCAATCAACAAACGATATTCAGTAACAGTAAACCAAACACTCTACATAAATATGCACAAAGAAGTAACAAGTCCTCAAGTTGCTGGAAAGAGACTTGTCATAGAGCTGTTGCAATTCTCCAAGTGGATAATCTTAAGAATATCTATATAAATTGAAGATGGCATCAAAACATTCCCATCCATATGCAATGCAATCAAACTTCACTTTCACCTTTAACTACTAGTCGTGCTGGTCCCTTGATTCCAAACCCATCATCAGATGCCAAATGCTGGATTCAAAGAAGCATTATTATAGTGGCTTGAAAAACCCAAAAAATAAAAAATAAAAAAAAAGAACAAAGAGAGTAAGAATTGTCCAAGTTGGTATAGGAGAGGTTTGATTATAGTTACAGAAAATGAAAGAGATAGCATATGCCACAAAGTTGGAAGTAATTGAGGCAATAATGGCACAGAGGAATAAATTTGCTTCTTGGCAGCTTTGTGCCACTTGGATGGTTTTCTTTGCAACATAGTATCGCATTTGATAAAGAATCAAGAAAGCTGTTCCAACTTTTCATCTTTATGTTAATCTTTCTGATTGGATATTAGTGCTAATCTAACAAGAAAAAACAAGGACCGTAACCTTATTCATTATAAGAAATTAGTTGTATGCACGAATTTTTAATGTTTAGTAATGATAGTACTACTGATTACATGTATCGATTGATATCTCCATGAGTACATAAATATTTTCATTTCGTAAATTTTGATTGTAATGTTTGTGAAGAGTAAATTTTGAACCCATGGCTTAGCTTTTGGGATAAAAATAGGAAAGAAGAGGAAAATGAGTCGTGGGACTCACAAATTTATTTCCATTAGATTCCTTATTTTTCTTACTTCCCTCATTTTCCTCCCTTTTGAAAACAAAAGCTTAAATAAAAATTAAAATAATTACTATATAATAGATGTTCTTTAACAATAAATTATATCACTTTTTCTATTTATTAGACTTTTTGTGATAATACTTAATAATCAGTTATATTATAAATTTTTGTAAATTTTATTATTTCCATTGAATTAAATTAGTAGATTTAAATTGATATTTTTAAAAATTAAGATAGATGTAAAGCATGACTAAAGTTAAAATAAATGAGAATTTAAACTTAAGCCTCATAGAGAAGTCATGCCATTCATTAACATATGCCAAATAAATCTTGAATAAATTTGAAATCAAAAGCATTTATAATAAATCAAATCGATACTTTTTAAAAGTTAAAATAAAACTGAAGGAAAAAAAGGTGAAATTCAGAATGATTCAGATCATTAGGCCTTTAATTAATGATCCAAAACTTATAGCTCAATCATAGAGAGTTCAATGCATGAGCTTTTGGGGTACTGAAATTTGTTTTGTTCAAAATTGAAAAAAAAAATGATTGAATGGGAAAAAGAAAACAAACTGGGAAAAATCTGTCTAAATCATATGAACTTGGCATTTCTCATGATGAATCACAAACATTACATCTCACCCAAGTGACTAAACATATTGGTCTAAATCACAATATCCTCATGTGATAGATTATGCTATCAGCAATCACTTATGATGGCTTTGAATGTTTCCTAAGTTGGGTCTGCTATCATAGCCGCAAGAAAGTAAATGGATCAAGTTGCTTTCATATTCAAATCCGGACTGAATACTATTGTATGGTGCTAACTCATGATGTTATATATGCAACTTTACCAAACAAGTCCTTAGATCTGACCTCTAACCCTTTTCCTGTGCCGTTGGGATTGGAAAAGGACGTTGTCAAAATTCTTGAGCTAATTGCTATTTTCAAGAATGTGATGATTGTTTCTATAATGGGTCGTCTTTAAAAAATTGGTTGTATGATTGGACTAATGTAACAATTTATCGTCATCACATTCATGTTGATTGCTCCATATAATATATATAGAAGCTTCTGATTATGGAGGTATAATCTAAATAGTTGTGGTCGTGTCAAATTCCCACATCTCTTATGTTAATCTCACAGAAATTTGGATTTCTTCTCAGAATTAGAAAAGGTAGAACGAGGTCCTGTGCTCTGACCATTGTCCCTAGTTGACTCATCATTGTCACTTTGACATTTATCATTTTTGACACCCATTATATTGGTGTCATTCCTTTCACACTTCTTGTTTTGGGGGAAAAAAATGGTAGAAAAAGTTTTGATTTCCAATTCACATTTGAAATGAAATTATAATTTGTACTGATCATATTTCTGACATTCACACAATTTAAATCTCTTTTTCTTCATGGAAAAATTTGTTTATATACTAAAATGCTTTACATGAAATAATGGTGCTAAATGAAACTCATGAAGTCTACATTTTATTTTCGAATGAGTGATCATGAAATATTATTATTATTATTTAAGATTCATGATTTTTCCATGAAATAGTAGGATTTTTAAGAGTTATATTGACATTTGTGCTTTTGAAATTAAAAAGAGAAAGTATGAAATTCATAGTTGTTTATCTAAACATTGGTTTCCCAATTACATAGTTCTTAAGAGTAACAAAGAAAAATGATGTTTTCCTATTCTTCTTGCTAATGCAAGATATGATATGAATGTCATAATAGACGTAATACTGAGGATGTGGTGGATGACACAATTTTTCTTCAATTTCATATATTTGATAGGTTTATGTGACATTGGATGGTGATGGTGTCTTATAAAATTCTAATATCTTGAGCAATTCTATCTTATTTATTTATAGTAGTGAAATATAAAGAAATTGAAAATGCTAATTTGAAAACTGTTTGTTTAATATAAATGGGTTCTATTTATTAAATTAATAAGACAAAATACTCATCATGTTTGGAATACAAAGAAAAAAATCATTTCATTTCAATTTTTTAATTGTATAAAATAGTGTATACTTAATTTTAATATACTAATGAATTCTGAAGGCTATAGACTAGTAAGACTAGAAACTCATTTAATACAATAACAAAAGTATGAAATTTACTTGAAAGAAATCCATTGTTGATTTATTCCAACTATAACTAAGCAACATTTAGCAGTCTCCACTTCTCAACCGACATTGAAGCAATTTGAACTAGAATTTCAAATCCACATCCAAATCCAAATTCCTTCCATATCTCCAAAACTCAATTTTAATCAGGTCCAATCAACTCATTTGATAGCTTTTAAAACTTCAAATGGATAATTCCATGCTACTTTTAATATATTATGCTAAATCATTGAATGAATGATACATATTTTAAGTGTTTGATATTTGAATAATAAAAAAATTGACACATATTTTTCTATTTTATATATATTGCTCATCTAACGACTAAGTGTAACAC
Organism: Omphalea diandra; assembly: GCA_949677035.1. Lineage (NCBI taxonomy): Eukaryota > Viridiplantae > Streptophyta > Magnoliopsida > Malpighiales > Euphorbiaceae > Omphalea > Omphalea diandra. The sequence goes on from CATIWR010114541.1 coordinate 63,294, forward strand.
ATAATCAGGTTCGATCAACTCACTTGATGGGCTTTTGTTTGCTATGGTTCTATCTTTTTTATATTTTGCCGCATGAGTGTCCCAACTCCACAGGCTATAGTTTCTCAATACGACGTTCTCTTGTAGCTTGCCCATAACCATTATAATTAGTACCCAGCCTGTATCACTCACTTCACACAAAAAAGGTTAGGTTATATGATCAAAAATTGTTTTTTTTTCTTTGGAAATAAAATTAAAATCAAGGAGACACACTTAATATAGCTCAATAACATTCATGGTTGCAGCTTGTAGTGCGAAACAGCTTGTGTCACTGGCCTTCGGAGGAAAATCACCAATGAGAAAACCTGAATTACAGCCTAAATCTCTTTCTTAATGCAGAGTTTTTTTTTTTTTTCCCCCTGTTAATAGTACATGCATGCCATCATATATTACGCATTGATAACTTCCCTTTAATTGGGAAGTTATTTTTTGACAAGCTACAAATCGAATTATGCTGAAGCTCAGTTCGGTTCTCTAATCATCAAGCGCCAACTTGAAGTTCAAACATTGTTAAGCTTAAGTTCAAAGCTCAAATAAGCTTCAATCACTCCCATATTCAACTTAGAGCTTATACAAAGAGCTCAAGCTCCAAAAACAAGTAGAAGATTTTGAAAATTTTTAGCAGTATTAACTGAGAACATTACTGAGCTGAGCTCATGTGTTTATATTTGTTCATTTGTCAACCAGGTTACAACTCTTTTATTTAAAACTCGTTTATTAATTTTGTGAAAAAATATAAACGAGCTTTTATGGAGCTCGTTTACAAACTGTCCACCAACTATATCTGTTTGCTTGGACCTTCAGCAATTAACTGCCTTTGACAGTTTATTATTCTCACATGGAATGGGCTTCCCATTATAGTGGACTCAGCCCGTGTTTCCAACATTTTTCAGAACGCAGAAAGAAAGCTAATGCCACAAACTACAAAACAAAAACAGAGGTAAGACCACCTCAAATTTATCAATAATATCATGCAAGACTTAACGTTCCTCTCGGAGAGTCTCAGATAAATGGTCATAGCACTCTAGCTTGAACATTGCGCTAGTAGGATGGTGATCGAGCGCCTATCTTGTCGGCAAAAATGACAGAGCTCAGACTTTGGTATTCAGTCTGGCAAAATTCCCTTGACGATAGAATTGAGTATTGCATCCACTCCCTTGCAAATAAATTTATAATGCTTGAGATGATGGCAGTGTGTTAAAAAGATGATCTTGATTAACCAAAAGTTTCCACCAACCCCCTGTTATCAATCCCAACAACAACCTTTCTAATCCCTTGCTTCCAACGCCCAAGCCATAAGTGATAAGGACACGCCAAACAAAGCTTGGAAAGAGCTATACTACCCAATATTGTAGGGAAGACCATCACATAGACCTCCCTGAAAATCCTGCAACATCCACCTTCATATTTTGATTCTCCACCAGCCTTCATGGCCTCATCTGTATTAAGTTTATGCCACCCAAACATTTGGAGGAGACCACCCTAAATGCATATATTCGAGCTACTTTAGTCCAAGTTCTCACTTCAACCATTTGAATCAATATTTGAAGGTTGCCTTTCCAATATCCCATAATAACCCAAGTGCTAGGCTTCAATCATTCTTGTGCCTGAATAAACACAATAACATGGTAAGGCCTATTGATCAGCATCGCATGCGGTATGAGAATTCATTGACCATGACTGAAAAATACTGCAATTCAGAAATTAAAAAGCATTTTCAGGGCAAATAGTTCGCACTCCGAAGCATTTGAACTAAATTCAGGCCTCAGAACTGAGCTAAGAGGTGAGACAGCACGAAAAACCAAAAAGGAAAACTGCAATAAAGAATAGGAAATTTTAACAAGAAAGAACATACACATTTGCAAATTAGAGGAGAGCTTCATTGCAATCAACTTTTTTTTCCAAATCTTTAGCAGCTTCAGTCATGCCTTGGGCTGTATAAGCTTGGATCATGGTTGCATAGGTGATATTATCAGGCTTGCATTTTCTTTCATCCATTGACAGAAACAACTCAGCCATCTTTTCTATATAACCAGCCTGACCATAGGCATTGATAATGCAGTTAAAGAAAGGGGTATCTAATGCTACATCAGAGTTTTCTACTTGCCTCAAAATTGAATCAACCTCCATTATATGCCCTGCTCTACCGTATGCATTAACAAGAGAACAGTAAGTAACAGCATTAGGCTTCATTCCTTGATGCTTCATTTGTTTGAAGTATTCCTCCATCTTCTCAATATCACCAGCCTTTCCAAATGTCTCAATAATAATGTTATAAGTAACAATGGTTGGGGAGAAGAACCTTTTCTGCATAAATTTCATGACAGCCTCTATCTTCTCATACATGCCAGCTTTCCCATATGATCTTATCAGGATATTAAATGTCTTAATGTCAGGGTCTATTCCCATTAGCTGAAATTCATTATACCACTTCTCCATCATCTCAAGTTGTCCACTGTTCCCGTATGCTCCAATGACAGAATTAAATGTGAAAAGATCAGGAATGGAGTTGCCACTTTCTATCATATCTGTCAACGAGTTCTCCATTTCTTCAAACATTTTAGCTTTCCCATATCCATTGATGATAGTGTTGAATGTGACATTGCTGCATTCAACTCCCAGATATGACATCTCGTCAAGAATTCTTCCAATTAGATCAAGACGATGGAGTTTAGTGCAACAATTTATAAGGATGGAATAAGTATATACATCTGGTATGCAGTCAGAGACTGACTTCATATCATCAACAGTAGAAAATGCTTTATCGAGTTGACCACTTTGTCCATAAGCACTTACAAGAGCAGTGTAAACATCAATAGTGGGTTGGAGGCCTTCAGATCGCATTATTTCAAACAGCAAGCTGGCCTCCTCAGGTTGCCTGCACTTGCCAAGCATCATCAACAACTTTGTGTATGTTCGGCATCTTGGCTCATACCAGTGTTGATTACGAAGAAGCTCAAAAATCTAATACAAGAAGTTCATTTTAGTAGTTAGAGACTTGAGAAGTTTCAAAATGCATTACAAATTCCAACGCAAAATGTCATAATTCATAGATTTAATGGCAACTGTCAGCTTCTTAGAATTTGCAAGAAATTGCTAAATGCAGCAACCGAATATGAACATAACGATCAAATCACAGAACCAATCATAGAAACATTAATCCCTTTCTGGGTTGAATCTTGTATCACAAAAGCATGGCCATTGTTCTAAGTTTAATTCAGAACCAGAAGCATCAAGACTTTCAGAAGAAGCATTACGTACATCACTGACGGGAAGCAGAAACACAATAAATAAAAACCACTACATTTAGGAAGGAGAAAACTTGACAATCATCTCTACATTCTAAATGGAGCATAACATCTTTAACATAAGAAATTATTTAATGCTCCATATCCAAAGTGGGATCTACTCTCCAGTCTTCACAGTTTTAGGTGGACCTTATGCTAATGTGAGTGCAAGTTACACCATATTCTCGTTGGATGCTTTAGGTGCGACCCATTCCCAGGTAGACCTCATGAAAATATATGAATATAGTCATGTCAGATGCTGCAGACCCAAAGCAACTTCGAACTCCATAAAAGTGGGATCGAAAGGCAATAAATTACTTACCTGTAATAAAGGGGAAAAAAACACACAAAACGGCGAGAAACTAAAAATCCCACAAACCTTGAGAGCAGATTCCCAGCGGTTCTCTCTTATGGCATCATCAAGAGCTTCCAAGACAGCCTTAGGCCAAAGCCTATTATACTTTTTCGAGTTAGCTTTTCGCTCTATAGCCTCTATAGCAGCATCCGTTCTAAGAATCCGAGACAAGTCCTTCTTTGGTTGTCTCTGGAGACCGAGTGGGACGATGTTGGAGCTCAATTTCGATGACCGGATACCAAGAAATGGTGGGGTTGGTCGAAAGTTTGGTTCTTTGATGATTTTGGTCGAATGGGTGGTGGGTGGTGTGGAGATGGAGTGTGACCATTGCAGATTCGTGTGAGAAAGGAAGTGTGGCTGCATTGAGCCGGGTATGGAGTGCTGAAAAGGTGAGTGCCGTCGAAATGAAGAGGATTACAGTTAAACCGTTGTACAGATAGTGGATGGTTGGAAAACTACAACTAGGCTTCGTTTGGGTGGAGAGAGGGAAAGAGAGGGGGGGAAAATGGAGGGAAAAGGGGAAGGATACAATACAAAGGTTAGTTGCTTACAATTTGGAGGAAGGAAAATGCAAAAATTTGTGACTCCCATTATTTTGTCTGATCATTTATCAATTTTTCCTTTGAAATTCATAACCACACAAATGTTTCCATTCTTGTAAGGATTCATCGCATATATAAACAGAAAAAGCTTTGTCCCATTCGAAACGCTCTAGTCAAAGCACTAGGTCAACCTTGTCTTCCTTAAGCATTGAGGAACTAATTGCAGCGAAGGACCAAAGTTGTCATTGCTATATAGGTTTTGGAGTTATTCATAGACACATTTTATATTATCTCTAAGGTACGTGTTTGGAAAAAAGAAGGTCCAGTAATGAGTAAAGAAAGTACAGCAGAATCAACATTAGAAAAATCACAGCTTCCAGATGTTGAATTTTTTTTTTTTCTCTCTTTTGACTCATTTAATTTGGAATTATATGAATTTGAGTATGTTTAGAGTCTGATAAAGAAAAAACGATAGAGATGGAAAGTGGTAAATGTCTGTGAATGTGAATGTGAAGGTGATTTTCATTATTATTATTATTATTATTATTTTGGTTTGCTACATGAGTTGTGAAGTTTTTTAGGCAACCAAATGGAAAAGTATTACCCAAAAAATTTTTTACTTTCTTATAATTATTCATTTCAATAAAAATATGTTTGTATACCATTAGTTAAATTTATCCTCAAATACTCCTAAAATAAGAGTTATGTTCTAATTAAATGTAACAGTTGTTTTTATTCTTGATTGAACTTTTTAAAATAATTTAGAGGTCAATTTTATATTTAAGCCTAAAATTTTATATATTTCATTATGTACTAGTAAGTATAAAATTATCCTCAAATACTTTTAAAATAAGAGTATATTCTAATTAAACATAATAATTGATTTTATTCTTAATTGAGCTTTTTAAAATAATTTAGAGATCAATTTTATATTTAAGCCTAAAATTTTTTATATTTCATTATTTACTAGTAAGTATAAAAAACATATAAAATAATAAACTTAATATTATTATCAAAATTTTAAATCATATCATCATTAGGATTATGGCTGATGATAGGCAAGGATTAATAACTCTCAACCACTAACATTTGCTATATTTAGCTAAACTATCCCTCATTTTTTAATATTATACTAAATCATCTATCACATTTTACTTTATTACACTAAAAGGTCTTTTTATTAAATTTATATGAACGTTGTAAGGATTTTTTAGTATAATAAGACAAATATAATGAATGACTTAATATAATATTTTAAAACGTGAGAAATGATTTAGTTAAATATGACAAAAACTAAAGAGTTTAAAGTAATTAACCTAATAAAATATAAAAAGTATTTTTAATCAGATTCTCTTTAAGTAATGAAAAATGACATTTTTAACGCCAAAAAACTTTTTAATATAATGAAACAAATGTGATAGATAACTTAATATAATATTAAAAAGTGAGGAATGATTTAGTTAAATATGACAAACATCAGAAAGTTTAAAGTAATTAACCCCACAGTTAATAAAAAATAAGTTTGCGGTATATATTTGTATAATTTATATTTATAAATTATTAAAAGACATAATAAAAATTCTGAAAATTTAAAAGAAATGTCTTGATTAGTTTTACTTTTAATTAGAATATATTTTTTATTGATTATGTTTTGAATATCCAAATATTGGAAAAAAAATAAAAAAACATTTTATTAGAGAATATTTGCATTTTGAAATAAACAAAAAAAACTCTAATTGTTTCATGCTGAATTTTCTATCAGGAATCGTCTCTATGTTTTAGGTATTGTTGTGAAAAATATATATGAAACATATTTTTTATGATAAAAAATAACTAAAGTAATTCTTAAATTTTTTTAAACACTTATCAAATTTTCAATGACTTATAAATGATTCATATAAATACATAATTATAAATTTATATATCCATCACTTGCAATAAGGCAGTGGTGGATAACAATTATTGCCATTGACTATTTTTTTAAACTAAAAATTGTCATTATATTAAATTAAAAATAGTAAGACAAACATAAACATATTCTTTAATAGTGAAAAGATTATGTAATTTCATATTACAAATTTTTGTGGATTTTATTGTTTCTGATATATTGAAAAGAATATAGTTTGAGTTGTATTTTATAACAAGAATTAATTAAAAAAATATTAATTTTTAATTTGCAGTCCATGGTCAACACTCAATAAATTAATCTAATAATGAATAATTAGATAAAAGTAGAAATATTAAGTGAGCTGGGATTAGAAAAATAATATTTCCATGCATTAGGAATATTTTGTTGGTGAACTGGTTGTGCACTAGAAATTATTGATGATCAAGAATGTGAGTATTATTTGCCTCAAAAGGCTTTTCTTTGTCCTTTTAATTTAGTGATATTCTTGTATTAGTGACAGTTTTTATAATTAATTAAGCTAATGTCATTGAATAATTAAGAATTAGTAAGAAAATATCAAAGATTTGATTAAATAATTAAGAATTTTTTTTAAATAAATTTGAATTTGATTCTTAAAAACAATACTGAGAAAAATTAATTTTCTATGATGCATTAAAAAGATGTAGAAGTAGGATCAAATATTTCAAATTGTGTGGCGATACCCAACTGGTGAAGGTAGCATTTGGTAGGTATAAGGGAGGTAGCCAAACCTTTTTATTTATTTATTTATTTTTTGAAATCAAATCGTAAATAATTAAAATAGTCTTACATGATTAAATATGATTTTATATATCCTGAAAACAAAGCAACCACTCTCTCTCAATTGTTTCAGCTGGTAGAAATATTTTTTAAATTAGATTGATGATTAAATTAATTGATTAGTTAGTTTTTTATTTGATTAATTCGATTGATTTAACAAATTTGATTTAATAAAATATTTTTAAAAAATTTTAAATATATATATTATTTAAAAAATTGTAAACATGAAATAAATTAGTATTTTATGATAAAATAATAAAAATATTTTTAATATTTAATAAGATTAAACTATTTTAATTTGAATTAAATCACTAATAGTTTTTTTTTGTCACTATGATCAATTGATTCTATTTGATTATAAAAATATTTATAGTGTACTTTCTCTCTCTAGACTTCAATGTCTCAATTTAATTCTCTTTATCCCTTTTAAGTACGTTAATTTATTTGGTTTCAAATCAAATTGAACTAAAAAATTAAAAATAAAAGTAAAAGTAAAAAATTGAACGAAAAACTTACTAAAAACATTTAATCAAAATAAATTGGTTCAATTTGATTATAGTTCTATTTAATTTAAAGTGAATTTTTCTAAAAAATATTTTTAATATGTTTATTATAAATAATAGATTTTTATATAAATAATTTTTAAAATATTTTTAATATAAATAATAAAAATTTTAATTTAGTTTGAATGTGATTTAGTTTGATTTACATTATTTTAGTCTGGTTTTATTAAAATATTTCGATTGATTTGATTCGATTTACTCAATAAATTAATAAAGTCAAATTAAATTTTATTAATTAAAATTTTTAAAAATTAAAATTAAAATTAAACTTAAACTGAATTTATAAAAATTAAATTGAATTAACCGAATTAATTCTGTTCAATTAAACCGAAAAATGAACAGCCGTACCTTTAAGTTATTTATGACAAATGAAAAAACAATCAATTTAAGTCAGGGATGATTTTATGATTTATGGCAAAATTAAGTGCATAATGAGAATATAATTAATAAGACCGTCGACTGGCCCCCACGACCACCGCAGTCGTTGCAGCCCAACGTTGAAAAAGTTTAACGCGGTTTTCCACCTTCACCTCCAATCGGATGGTTACAAATTTTGCGTTGAGACCCTTTATTTAAGGGAAATTTTTATACTACTATCTATATTTTTTTTACTTTAAATTTATATTTTTAATAAAAAAATTATTTTTTAGTAAAATTTTTAAATTTTAATAATCATTGGACTACTAATATTTAAATATTATCACAAACTTTTATAATTTCAATAATAATTATATTTTATTAATGTTATTGAAATAAAAAATAAATAAAGAAAAGTATTTTAGTAAGTGATTAAAATATACAAAATAATTATAATTAACTAACTTTATTAATTCTTGTAGAAATGAAATTTTACTAATTATTTGTAATGAAAAGAATATGTAATTAATTAACACAACTGGTAATTTTGCCTATTGATATTGAAGATGAATTCATTTCGGTCATTAATTATAAAATTATTTTTTATTAAGGTTTCAATCTTAATTTAATCTAACAATTCAAAATATAAACTATATCTGATACATATTAAACTGAATCTTATTTTAAGTCTATTTATCAATTTTTTTTGTAAATTATAATATTAAAAATTAATTTAGATTAATTCAGCTATAAAGTCTATATTAGGATGGAGAATATGAAATGGGTAAATTGTACTTTACACTCAACTTAGGGATATAATATGAATATTTGAAAATTTTTATTGAAGTCTGTCAAAATTATTAATTGTAAACTACAATATAATATAATTAGATTGAGAATGTTCAATATAATTTTTTTATATGTTCATAATAATTGTGATTATGTTGAAATTAATTTACATATTTATAAAAAATTAAATCTTTTCATATACAATAAGTCTAAAAAACATATTCAAAAATTACTATCAAACACAGATGATAAACTTCGAACAAAAAATAATGTATTAACAATACTCAAAGTAAATGGTAATACAAGTATTTAAAAAAACATAAATGATAATACAAATATTAAAAAAATAAATGGTAATAACTTAAAAATTAGTTTTAGTAATTAACAAAGTCACTCCACATTAAGTAAGATAATAACATCATATCTAATGCATTCAAAAATTTTCCTTAAAAAGGGTCCAGTCACAAATTCCCTAAAATACCAAGCCATAATATGCAATTACGTTCACCCACCTAACACCACAATAAATATGGAAAAATGTGGAACGTGAACGAAGCAAAGGAAAGGATGGAAGCCACCCTATATATAACACACAACCATCACCTTCCTTCTTTTACCCTAGAGCAAACATAAAGCCTCTCTGCCTCCATTTTCATGGTCTCTTATTCCTACCTTTGGGACGTCTTCTAGCAAATCTTTCCATCTTTTCCCTTTTTCTCCAGTTTCTTGGTTTCTTTTCCAAGAAACTGAAGAAAAAGATCCGAGTAAGGAAAGTTTTCTAATTATAGCTTTCAGGATAACTGAATCAAAGGGTCGTTGGTGATAATGGGGAAGTACATGGAGATGTTGGATACTGGGGTGAGAATAGTTGCAAGATTTCAATCTCATTGCCCACAAACTGCTCGCATGTATTACCATCCTCCGGCTAACTCCGACGATCATCACCACCACCATCAGGGTGGTGGCCCCACCAGCAGCGGTGGAGGTGACAACAGGGTAGGATTTTGTGCTCCAAAGTGGGTTATGGGGATGGAGGTAGATGCGAAAGAGTTCATTTTCTATTCAGTATAACTAAGGGAAGGAAAAAAACATGTTATTTTTCTTGGCTGTTTTTGTTTTTTATTGTATTAATAAATTTTTTAATTCAGGAACGACACCTCTTTTTCTCTTTTTTTTTTTTTTATTATTAAAGGACCTCTAACTCTTTGTCACTTCAATTATTTGTTCTTGAAATCTGTATGAAAAAAACTAGTTCCTGGTTTGAAAAGATTATAAATTATAAAGGAAAAGGCCAGATTCATATTTATGGGTTATAATGACTCCGGAAATTATTTCATTAGAGGCGTTTGGTTCCCAGAATCTGAAGAGAAAGTAGCTCAAAAATGTTGAATTTCAGTATTTGATTTGTTTTGAAAATATTGTATCCTTGGAAAAGTTACATTTCTGAATTTATGAACTCTATTCCTATTTTCTCATCTACAGAAAAAGGTATTTTTTCATCTCAAGAGATGAGAAAGTTATTTTCTCATGATTATTAAAAATTATCTAATTATACATTGACAAATATACCCTTAATTAATGTAATATATAACTTTATATATATTTTTATTTGTTAAGCTAAAACTTATATATTTATATAAAATAATTTTAATCAAAACTAAAAATACAGATTATCATTTAATTTTAATTAAAATAATTATTGAACTATAAAAAATTATAGTCTCTTATTAGTTCATTGAGTAATCAAATTATTTTTAGATTTTCTTAAATTTTTATTATCATATAATATATATTTCAAATTATTGATATATTATAGTTATTAAATACTTTTTTTAAGATAAAAGAATAATTATTTAGTACGGTTGAATAATATTTATTAAATATATTATAATAATAATAATATAATATTATTATTATTTATATTTTATATTAATTTTATTATAAATTATATTATGTAATAATATTATATTTATTATCAATTATTATATTATATATTATAATAATATTTCATGAATTGATTACTATAATAAACTTTATTTTATAAGATTTTTTGTATAGATTAATTAAATAAAAACATGCAATTGCATTAGGGGTATGATAGTAATTTATATTAATTTCTTTGAACTATCCCATGTATAAATTAAAAATATTAATTTTTAATTTCTCAATAAAATTTATATTAATCAAACACAAAAATCTTAAATTTTTGAAATTATTTACCCAAAAAGTTACTTTTCTACGAAAACGATTCTGAAAAAAAATGTTAAATTTCAATAACCAAACTCTCCCAAGTTAGCAAAATAAGCCATATTATGAGTGAAATTCAAATTCAAGACTTTGAATTAAAGTTCTATTTTTTATTATAATTATTCAGAAACGGATTAATTTAAAATATTTTGATATAAACACTTAATTATATAAATATTAAAAAAGTAATCTGTTTTTCATAACTTCTCTTAGTTCAGGCGTAAGTAAGAAAGTGTTTCCTATATCAACTAAGTTGACATTTGTGTTCTTCCATCAATATTGTTTCCGTCCAATTATTGACTATATAATCATATTTCCAAGCTTTGCATTAAATATTTTTTAACATATATTGTAAAAATAAAAGAAATAGACTCATTATTCTAGTTTTTCATTTTTCAAAATTCTAATTTTTTTTTAAATTTTTACATGATTAAAATTAATTTTTTATAGAAATTTGAAATATATCTTCAACCATTCATATAATTTAAATATTTATTAAAAATAATTTTTTTATTTATTTGTGAAAAAAGAAGGAGGGAATCTATAACCATATCCGTAATTTTTGTACCCTTCCATTTTAAAGCCGTGATCACGAACCTCAAATACTTGCAACCACCGCTACCACTTGGCAAATAGTTGAGATCACCACAGCCACCTGCAACAAAAAGGGGGCATGCGGTTCCGGTTCTTGCCTATCTTTTTCTGGAGGAGGGGATTGTTTTTGGTATTCAAACCCAAATGCTCCTTTTGATTAAACAACAAGCAACTTTGATAGGTAGCTTAGCTTCCTTGTTGACAATAGATAGCCTAATACATGTGCACACTGGCGTTTTAACCTAATTTTAGATGGATAAGGGAAAAGATGAATTATTAAAGCAAAGGACAACAAAAATTTTAAACAACAAATACTCGGCCAAGGAAGCACTCAATCACCGAGCTATTAGGCTATTGGTATGAACTCTTTTTGTTTGATGCTCTACAACAATGTCAATTCCCTTTTTTTTTTAAAAAAAATTTATTCAAGATAGAAAAAACCAAACTTAAGTGTTAATACAAGTCATAGAAATCAAGATCTTATTGAACAATCCAAAGAGCCAAGCCGTCCAGGATCTGGCAAACACATCAGGAATGAAATAAACAAGATTTTATCATCTATAATATCACAGAATATTCCAAAACATATAAATGAAATGGGCAATTCAATAAACTGAGGCTTGACAATGATACAAAAACTGCAGCGGAAAATATTGCTAATTCTTCCACAACAGACAGGAGAATCAGACCTCAACATGTTTTGAATAAACAAATTGAAGAAGCCATGTGGTAGCAAATGACTTAGAAGACAACAACAAAATATATAAAAGAAAAATTGGGAACATGTGGAAAACAGCAAGACAAAAATGCCGACTGCACCAATCTGAATTTTAATTTGTTAGGTTGGCTAAGAAATCAGCTGGGAATAGAAGTCTGATGGATTTTATTAAATAAATAACAAGAGGTACAAACCAACTCTGGAAATTGAATACATATGATTGATACAAAACATGGAAGCTGCCTATAATTGTCATAGCAATTAGGTAGGTATCTACCATGCCAGGATGCCCGGCAAGATTTAATAGTCGCAGCAGCAGCATAATTAATTTGCACTAAAGGTTACTGATTTGCTGAATGTGGTTTCTGAGCCAAGAAGAAAAACATTGGGGTGAAGATCTCCTTCCTGAACAACACAGGAACACAAGGTCTTTCATCAGTCTGAGAAAGAAACAATAGCAAACTACATGAAATACTAGAAGAAATGAATAGTCAATTTATTTAAGAGTTATTCTCAAATACTATGCCCATATTCTTTTGTTCAAGAGCTATCTCGGTAACCCAACAAGTAGTCTTAGACCATAGAACTAAGACGAATTTATTTACATGTTGGCCTATACCAGGGGTAGAGGGATCCTGGCTGTTGGTATCTGTGCAATGTGCTGTCCAAAACTAACTGAGAGGACAAGCAGGCTTTTGGCAGGAGGCTAAGAAAAGCATCCTATGAGAAGATCAAATTGCAAACACCACCCGTCCACCCACAAACGCAGTCTACAGTAAAAGGAAAAAAAATCTGAAAATGGTGAAAGGAAAACTCACCTTCCACCTTCCACCAATCCCTCTGCAGCCTTCTCAAGAAAATCTTGAACCCTTTCACTTCCCTGTGGAGCAAGTCCCACATATTCTAGGGCCTTGACCTGCATGGAAATAAATATTTACCAATTAACTACCTATACAACTACTGAAATTTGAGAAATAGGCAGAAATATAAGGTTTGCCAATTTCTTAAACATATGCTATAGCAAAACTTGTTAAAGAACCAAACAGATTTTTGACTTTACCATGTTTTTAGTGAAAAATCTTCCAACAGCTGTTAAGCGGAAGCTACTCAAAGAAAAGTGGGTTTTGTCCAAGGGCAAATACCATGGAACAGGTGAGCTTTCTGCAAGATCTTTCGACCACATAACCTTCAGAGAAAAATAACAATCATCATTAGTTCTGCAAAAATATTTGATATTTTTACATATAGGGTGTCTTATTGCAGGCTCTAGCAAGGATCGGAATTCAGCTACATACAGCCAATGCAAGCACAGTATTTGTATGATTTGATATCTTAATTTCAAAAAAGATTTTAATGAAATAGGGAGAAAAGAGACAATGAGATATTTCAAACACACCTTGAAACCAGCTTTCTTGAGAGCTTCAATGCATTGCCCAGTTGATCTAATGTCTGGAAGGCCATCACCAATCTCAATTTCCGCCTTCACCAATGGAATATTTCATTACATTCACAATCACTAGAGATCAAATTCGCAATGACAGTGAACACGATTGGTATATGTTCAATACTTGATATCTTACCTTAATTTTCTGATGTTCTTGGTTGTTAGGGTCAAAAGAATCAGTCATGCACCATTCATACGCAGCAAAAAATTGTCCAGGCTTCAATACTCTGTAAATCTCACTGTAGCATCCATACTGTTTAGAACAGATGAAACTTAGAGCAACCCAAAATTCATGTTCATCTTGAAATCAAATACATATAAGCCATAATTATCAGAAGACTTGAGCTATAAAAGTATTTTCTAGAGACATACTGCATCTGGGGCATGGCAAGTAGCTTCAATTGCATATACTGCATCGAAACTATTGTCAGGAATTGGCATTTTCATGAAGTCAGCCTGCATTATCAGGAAACAGCAAAAATGATGATCCACTCAAAGGAATTCACCATGCCTTAAAAATATTCCATACTATGCACCTCATGACATTTTAATACATGAAAGTATAATATCTTTAGCAACACAGCAAAGAGAGCGAATGGGAGAAAAAATGGATGAAATATGAGACTTTGGCACGAACTTGACCAAAAAACCAACCTTTATAAAATCACACGTCTTGTCCACTCCTGCAACGCGATTCAGTTCCTGAAAAGCAACATAAGCAATCAGATTCAAAGCTGCTTCAGAAATGCTTCAACTTACAGGTCCAACTGACTACTACTTATTTAGCACAGTGAGTGAAAGTATGGGCACGCACCTTTCCTCTTGATATCTGATACTCATTGTTGTTCAGCCCTGTAATTGACGTCAAGCTGCAGCAAATGACCATAGAAACTAATGATGATAAGAATCCTCTTGCAAATTCAAGTTCCTTAGACGTAGAGACATTATTTCGTGTAAGCATGAATCTCAGTAGGGAGCTGACAGAACAAGCAAAATCTCTGCAGCCCCAAGGCAATGCTGGTCATTCTTTTATCATCTATATGCAAGAAATGTGATGCTAGCAGTCAACTATCAACTTTGTCCAGAAAATTACTAAGAAAAGACTATTATTGTCATTTACAGAAGCCAGATGATATACTGTGTATTCAACAGGAATCACAAAATAACATCAGATGGGATGCACATAGCCTATGCTCTGGAGTTAGCATGATCTTGGTTGCACCTTAGTTTCAACTGTCACAATCAAAGAAAGTAAAGTGTTTTCTCACTGACCTGAATTGAGCAATTTCTCTCAGCGGTCCACCAATTCCACATCCTACATCCAACACCTATTAGAAGAAAGAAAACGTCAAGTCAACAGAACAAACCAACTGCATAAAAATGGATCCACTTATTGTCAGCTCCTCCATGTTCGTGAAGAGCAAACCTTTTGTCCAGGTTTCAAGCCAAGCTGTAAAGCAAGAAAGTGTTCATGTCGCTTGATGCTTTCTCGAAGAGACTCCCCTTTAAATCTGAAAGAATATATATTACGTGCTTATTCAGCTTTATTAGCTGAAATAATTATGATGCGTCATTTTGTGTATGAAATGGAGAAGATGATTAAAAGGTACCTGTGTGCAAAATGGAAAGACTCCCCCCACCCAAACTCATAAAAGCTAGTAACAAGATCATAGTACTTATTGACCTGGGACAAATAAGAGGCAAGACTTATGTGTTAAATATTATTGTTCGCGAAGGCAGTCAAGGTAGAACCAAAAGAAAATCAAAGTGTTTCATCAGAAGATCTCAGTGCTTCATGCCTATTGATGAAGGCTATTCATGCCAGCAAACAGATGGTGCACGTAGTTATTGGCTTCAGTCAGGAGAATACAATTTCATAATTGTAAAACAACCTGATAAAAGATCACCATAATATGGAACACTGTTTTTTAATCAAAGTAATTTATAAAAAAAAAATGGCAGAAAACTTGAAATGATGGATGACCTTCCATTTTCGACATTTATTTTGCATAATGAGGTTGTCGGTTGACAAAATTTAGAACATGTAGCCCACAGGTAAGTAGTTTATACAGATAGGTCAGTTTCAGAAAGAAAGTTTGTTAGCTAGATCTTGTCCTACCATGTCAGTGTAGTTGGCTTTTCTCTCTTCTTTGGCACCACCATAATATACATGATACTTCTCATACCTGAATCATTAGATAAACATTGTCATACCGAATTCACCAAGATTTAAAAAACATTCAAGTATTGTAGACTCAGATTATCACACTGCCCACACATTATCCAGGGAACTTCTTCATAAAACTCAGACCATTATCAGTCATTCCATGCAGGTAGCTAGTCAGGCACAAACCTCCCCAATTTAATAGTATGAAACACTTTATTTCCACCCAACATATCCCATAAGGATATTTCAATTCACAGTAGGCCAACATAAAAAATGTATTTTCTTTAGCATTTTGCACTGCTAATTTCCATTGACATATGAAAGGCTCTGTTGATAATGATATAAAGAAAAATAAAGCAACTCACAAAATATATTTCATGAAATATGATGCTTCTAAGACATAAGGAAGAATAATACATAACATGAATCGATGAAATTGCTATTTCAAACCTTCATTGAACCCCTGTATTAAATAACTACTCACAATTTGTAACTTCTTGTATCTTGGTAAATAGCATAACAATCCAAGAACATCAATGTCTTATTACTATTACTATTATTTTGCTATGACGATTTTGCTTGCTTTCACAACAAAATTATCCTTTTTTCTTTGCTATTTCTGGATACAAACAACAAAAAACAGTTCTGCCCCAGTACCTCCGTCAAGAAATCAGACGCATGCAAAGATTACTGTCGATAAAAAATGAACCGGCAAAACTGCCCTATTATTCAATAGCAGCCACAAAATAGGAAAAAAGAATTTTTGATTTTCCCTTTTAATTATATGACACCAAACCATAATGTCATGCCTTCTTGTTTCACTAAAACAGTAGTATACTCCTCCTATTGATTTCCTCAAGCAATAAAAGAAAAGCAACATAAGACATTAATTACAACTAACAATCAGATCAGGTCAGTGTTGCATATGACAGAGACACAGTCAAAACGTCAGACACTTGAAAACTGAAACCTTTTCTACAGATGCAATCAGCTATTAAGTCTAACACACAAACGGGGACCCCACCCCCACCCCACCACACCACCACATTCAATTGCAAAATGTTAATTTTTTTAAAAAAAAAAAACGAAAAATTCAAGGATTCAAGCAAAATTATAAAGAAATTTAAATTAAAAAAAAAAACCCATTATTCTAGAGAGAGAAAAACACAGAATCTGAAAGAATAACTGTTAGTATCATCCTACAAGCCTGACAGAAAGAGAGAAAGGAACAATAAGCATGTAAAGAGTACATACTGTTGGACGGCGGAAAGAACTTCGGATTTGTCGATTTTTCCGCCGAGGCCGGAAGCGAGATCCAATGCGCCGGATTTCGACATGTCCCGAGATTCAACAAACAGAGATCTTAAAAAAGCGAGAAAAACAAACAAATAAATAAATAAATAAATGCTGCTGAATAAGAAAAAGCAGAATGTGAATGAGAAAGAAAGTAAGAGAAATTAATGGACGGGGAAGAACCAAGGTAAAGGAAAAGTATCCTGGCTGGCAATGTGAGGCAAAGGTACCCTATGAGCTTTATATGGAGACAACGAGCATTACTTTAGTTGGATGGAAACCCACAACTCATATCATTGTGGATGTGATATGGAAATTTTGAAAATACCGTTTTTTCCTTTTTTTTTTTTTTTTGTAAAAAGTTTCTTCAAGTGATTTTTTTCGGGGTAAATTGGATCAATAGTTACTAAAATATGTTCATACTTGTAGTAATATATTTTTAATTTAGATTAATTTGATCATTAAATTATAATTATGATTTTAATACAGTATAATTAACTAATTTCTTACTAAATTAATTGATGTGACAGCTAGAGTTTATTAAAAAACTGAAATTATGACACGTGACATAATATGTTTCACAAATTAAACATGAAAAATTATCTGACTGATATTGTTTCTTTTACATTTTAATTTATGATTCTTTTATAGTTTCATTTTATATTTTTATATTATTATTATTAAACTTTGATTGTTATATTTACTTATTTAATCAAAAATTAACTAATTATATCATATTACAATAATAATCATAGTTTAATGATCAAATTGATCAAAATTAAAAAGAAGTTACCATAATAAGATTATGAGCATACTGACTATTGATGCAATTTACTTGATTTTCTTATCTAAGTTTAGATATTCTCAATGCAACTACATATACATACATCTCTTTGTTTTTTCTTTAGCTATTGTCGGCAACCTTTTTTTTTGCTGTCGATAGCAGCCAATTTCATTTTTTTGCTCTCTACTCTTTCTTTTTTTTTTCCCCCTCTCGTAGTTTTTTTTAATCACAATTCATAATCAAATTATATTTTCATCTTTTTTGTATGAGTTGAACAAAATTTGTAGATTTTGATAGTAAAATTTGTTACGTTTTTTTACCAGTGAACTTGAGAAAATATGTGGTAAATCAAAGATGTATAAAAAAATAACTAATAATTGCTAAAGTTTAATATCCTGAGATAAATCAAAGTCTTTTGATAATGAAAATGAATTTATTTGGTTGAAATTTTATTTAGTATCTTATTTTAGATTTATTTTTCTTAGTTTGTTAATTTTGTTATTCAAATATTATGTGTCCATCGTTTGTTTTATCTTAATGAGAATTTACTTGCCATCATTTTATGAAAAGTTATTTGTCTTTCGTCATGAGAGTTAAAAAGAGTTTGCGTTTGATATGCAAAAGATCGAACTCGTTTAAAGACTCGTCAAATGACAATGAAATCGATTTGTGGCACAGTATCGCTACTAAGTGGAATATGTTTTTTATCGATACACCAAACACAACCAAAAGATTTTATACAATCATTTTGTCAAAACAATCAATGAAGTTTAGAAGAAAAACTTATTTTTATAATAATATTTGTATGTATTTCTTGAACGCAGTTAAATTTATTTTACAAATTGTACTTACTAATGAAAGACTCTTTGTATTTTTTAAAAAAAGATATTCTCAATACATCATCTTAAATTAAATTATTCTTTGAGCAATATTAAAAATACATCTTCACATGATTTTAAAGATAAATTCTCACACTTAAGATTAAATATTGAACTTCTAAAACAATTAATTCAAAAACTAACAAATTCTTTTATATAGTTAAATCAATCCTAATTATTGAATTAATTTAAATGACAAGTTTGTTGTTTTGTTATTTGTTTGGATTGGATTCTTAAGACAAGCGTCTAGATAAATCATTTTTTATGCACTAAGTCAGTAGAAAAATATGTCCTTACGATCATTAATAAAATAAATTCAATTTTAATTAATTTATAAGTTGATTTAAAAATATAAAAAAAAAGTTTCCAAGTTCTATTTTTCCTAATAAATGGGGGCATTTAAAATTTTACTTTTGTCTTACGAGATTAATATAATATGCACCTTTAAAATTATTTAATGAAAAAGTAATGTGAATAATTCATAAGTTGATATGTAATTATCTCATTGAATATACTAAAAGAATATTATTTTAATATAAGTTAATTAAATACTCATTCCGTTTCACAATATTTGTCGTTTTAATTTTTTTTGGTTTCAATATAATTATCATTCTACATTACTAACGTAATAATAATTATTTGTTTTCTAAATTTACCCTCGTCATTATCTTCTCTCTCTCTTCTAATTAATTGTTTTCGTATTAGTGCTAGTGTAAAATTTTAATTGAAGACAATTAAGAATATATTAGTGAATATCATTTAAAATTATTTCTAATTAATTGTTTTCCTCATTTAAGTATACAATCTTAAAATAACAAATATTATGAAATTGAGGGAATATACAATTTTACTTTTACGATCAATTGTCGGTCTCATGAATTATAAAAAGTTATATATTTAAATCTTGACATATTTTTAATGTTCAATTTTTTTCAAAAAAATTAAATCTCAGTATGAGTTATATTTATATTAAAACTTAAACAAACTTATAAAATACGATATTTGATAATGAAATATTTGTTTTATAATATAAGATGTTAGAATTAGAATTTAAATTGTAAAAATAGCATTTGATAAATTAAGAAGACAAGATATCAATGTCCATTCCATCACCCAAACTGAGAAACAAACTTATCACTTCTTTCTTCATTTCATTTCACAATGGTCATTGTTACACCTTAAAACCCATTGCCGCTCTCCCTTCCTCATCCCATGCCACTAGCAATCTTTTTTTTATTATTATTAATTTAAGACTAAGGGTTCAATGACGAAGTAACTCCCTCTCTGAGAATCTCTTCATCTAAAGCTCTCAATACCTTAAAAATATGATATAATATAACTGCCTCATTAAACCAATGAGGTGTATTATTTTTGCATCTTATTCTGTTATGATGAATGGTATGCCAACAGGTCATTTTCACGCACAGGGAGGGCTTAGACAGGGGACTTCTTCTCAACTTATTTATTATGGGCGCAAAAGCTTTCTCTGGTCTATTAGGGATAGCCTAATCGAATGGAACCTACACGAGGTCCAAGTAGCTAAGTTAGCTCCTTCTATCTCATGCTTATTTTTTTGCCAATGATTCAATTATCTTTATTACTAAAGCTAACGTGCAAAGTGATGGACTGAATCATGAGGCAAGTCTTGGTATCATTCTTGCACTACTCCTTCACTTAAGGAAAAAAATTTGCACAGTAAAGCATTTGACTAACTATGGAATTCCAACTTGGATCAAAATTTATGGAGGTGGCTTCATGGATTAATTAAACCATCATAATTGTCAATATTTGAGAGTTAAAACTTTTTTGTGATATGTTCATTCCTTATTGTCTGAAAAAAAAAAAATGGTTATGATCATAAAAATGATAATATAAAATAAAATATTCTTCACCTTATGCGTTTTTTAATGTTTTCATGATTTTTTTCTTGTGGTGATTCATCATAAATAAAAAAAAGGGATTTCAAATCGATTATGCTAACCATTAGTTGGCTTATAAGAGGATTCTCCTGTCTCGAC
The DNA here is from genome assembly GCA_949677035.1 of Omphalea diandra. Taxonomy (NCBI): domain Eukaryota; kingdom Viridiplantae; phylum Streptophyta; class Magnoliopsida; order Malpighiales; family Euphorbiaceae; genus Omphalea; species Omphalea diandra. The sequence continues at coordinate 84,076 of CATIWR010114541.1, forward strand.
CTAGGCAGTATTATAGTGAACTAAATATTTGAGATCTTTATTCTGCATTCATCCTTCCCAAGCTAGCTAATTTTGAACTTAAACCCTAGCTTGGCTAGGAAGGGCTCCTGATAAAGGAGGATAGGAGAAGAGGTCGAATTGGCATTGGAAATGGCAAAAAGGTTGAACTACTAGTATCATGCTTACGAATTCGCATCTTTGGAGAAAGGTTTAATAGAAGTTCCTTAGTATAACTGTGAAATCTTCATAAGCAAATGCTAAATAGTTCGTAGCTTAAAGGTCCTACGATAGTGCATTAATAACCGTATCTCGTACTTAGGAAAAATTTCAAAAGGTGGCACCGATTAGGAACTTTTTCCAAAGGTACCTACACTCACCACACTAAGGGCACCTACAGTAGTCTACACTTTTCATAATATAATTTATATATCACATCATTATTCTATTATCTCTACTTTCATGACACTATTTTTTATTATAAATTACACTTTAAAGAGTATAATAACATTTACCCATAATCAAATCACATATTTATTTTAATATTTTTATAATATATATCCAATATATAAATAAATTTATTTTCTAAAAATTGTATCATTAGTTTTGAAAAACAATTTATTAACTTCAAAAAAATTTACTTTTCCAAAATTTTTTTAATATTATGAAAAATAAAAAATTATTAATTATCTAAAAATAATATATATTTTTCTAGCTCTTTACGTTGCTTTTTTTAAAAAATAATTAAATATTAAATAAAAGACCCAATACTTAAAATATTTTATTTAATTAATATAACTCCATCACATAATTTAAAATAATTGAAAAAGAAGTAATAATATTATTAAAAAAAGGCTTTAAAGCTTTTTCTTTATTTTTATTATTAAAAAATACCACTTAAAGGCTGCTGAAAACTAGCAACCTTTAGGCAATTTTTCGTTTAATAACCATTACATGCAAAATGGAGGGTGAGATACATTACGCCCCCACTATAGGTGGAGGTGTAATGGTGAGGTTTAATTAAGGGTATTGTGCCCTTCATCCAACTTTATCGTGGATGCTCTAACAAGAGCTAGGATGGGAACATTGATGATGCCATACATGTCCTAGTTTTCTTGTTGCTATTGATTCACATTAGCAAAAGAACCATGGTTGACAAATTAAGAACTATTAGAGGTATTTCACACTCACTGCAGTAATGATAAATGGGTAACTTATTGTTAGTTAGGATCTATAAGCAAGAGAAAAGTGAGAGAATATGTCGATTAAGTCATTAAAGGGTTTTAAGAGTTATGTAGAGGGATTATGCTAAGAACAAGATACATAAGATATGAGAGAAAATTCCATTTATATGGAGGTTAGGTAATGCATTTATTTCATTAGAATATGATGAACTATTCTATTGAAATTGGACGTTTATTTCATTAGAAAATGATGAACTATCCTATTAAAATTGGACTACTTTTGGACTATTGATATGGTAGATAGGGGTTATAAGTCAATTCGTATATCATGGGTTTAGATTTATGTTATATTATGGATCTAGCTTCAAAAATAATGTACACACAGTTAATAATTAATATACATGCATTTCAATATCAATGTACATGCACTTAATATCAATGCATATACATTTCAATGTACATGCAGTTCAATATCAATATATATTGGTCTGAATCCATAAAACAACATAACCACAAGTTCATAATATAATTTACGGTTACAAGTTTAATGTAAAGAAATACTTGAAATAGACTAGACTATTCTTGTGGCCTGACCCAAATCGAGTTGAACTTTTACAGCCTATTTGGATGGGGTAAGAAAGGGCAATTAAAAGGAAAGGTAAGGAGGGGAAAGGTAGGAGAATTATGAGAATGTGTATATATTAACCTTACCCTTATCTAAGAGAAGAGTAAAGGCAATAAAAAGTAATATATATTCTCTTGTTTGGGAGGAAAGGTAAATAAAGAAAAGTTAAGCATTAAAAGTACTTAAATAACCTTATATATATATATATATATATATATATGTGTGTGTGTGTGTGTGTGATGTTTTAATAGTTACTATAATTTTTACCCATCTATAGTTATTGTATTTTCCGTCTTTAGATTAAAAATCTAATGGTTCTAATTATTCTGACTTACAATTAATGTTTACATTGAAAATTATAAACATTTATTGCTTAGTTATAAAAATAATAACCATTCATAAAGACGTAACTATTGAAAACTCTTCCATATATATATATATATATATTGATGCACTTATATGTAGATTAATTTTTTTTATCTACAACACAACCATAACCATCATGAATAGTAATAAATGCATCTATTCAATTATGAAGGAAGGTAAAAATATAAAAATTTAGAAAAAACCAATAAGTACTAACATGTAGGAAAAAATAAAAAGTAGGCAAAACACTAAAAGATTTAAAAACAAAATGAAATTTCTAATCTGTAGCATTGGGGCTTTTAGTTATCAACAAAGCAGAAATTGAAGTTTTTAATTTTAAATAAGGACAAAATTGAAAAAAAAAAAAGTTTTTTATCTAACCTTCTCCCTTTTCATTCCTTTCATCCCAATTTGGGGTACAAGAAAAGTGGGCAAAATCAAGTCGGAATAGGTTTGACTTTCCTTTCCCTTTTTTTAATTTAAATAATTCACCTCTTTTCAAATAACGGTATAAAACTTATTTTTCTTTCCCCTTACTTACCCCAATTCAAACACTATGCTAAATAGTCAATATTGTATATAAATGAAAAAAAAATTGATTGTACTGAATCAATACAATCACTTTTTAGATTTATTGAATCATGCAATGATATATAAAATAGTTATCAATTATTATCTAATAAAGTGTCAGACGCGCGTGGCTCGTTTATTACAAAATCAAATCCCGAAAAAGCAAAAATAGCAGTCCAAAACGACGGCTTGGCTAATTGATAACCTGAATCAACCCATTTTCGATTACAATTCTTCCGTAAAAAAGCCCAATCAATCTCACGTCTTCCGATCTAAGTTTTGATTCTTTCATCTCCATTTCAACGCACAGCATCAGTAAGTAGGAACCTGCGCATTTCATATCTCTCTTTCTATCTAACTTTTTTTTTTATTTTGGGCGTAGTTTAATTTTCTGATCTCATATTTTTCTGCTTGCTATGATTCTACATATGGAATTTGTCTCCTGCGTATAATTGATTGCTTAATGCTAAAATTTTACGGCAAAAGAATAGCAAAATTCTTTCTTTTTTGTCTGGTACTAGAAAGATTCAATTTTTAATGGTTCTGTAGTTGTTTGCTATGGGTTTATATTTATATGACATGGGTCATTTTTGGTATGCTTATCTTTGTTGAATTTTGATGTGGGTCGTTGATTGCAGGTGGTTAAGCAGAAGAGGGAAGTTTGCTTGAACTAATTTGAATTGTATCTTTGTGGAATGGATAGTGACAATGACAATGATTTCACATTTTGCCAGGCAAGTTTAATGCGTTTTCCTAATGTGCTCGTGTTTCACTTCATTTGTGTCAATTTTAAATTTTGGGTTTTATGATATATTGTAGAGTATGGATGTTTTTTTCATGTTGTTGATATAGGACGGCATTTAAAATTTGTTTTATGTATTTAGGTGGGTGTGCCCACTGCCCTAGATGGCGTTGAGGCGAAGAAGCTCGCTTCAGATATTGATGGTATGTCTATAAAAGATGGCTACTCGAAGGGGATTGATGCGAGTGGAAGTAGTGTTATCCTTTGGAAAGATAGATTGCCAAATAATGGTTCTTCCAAGAAGGAGGGAACTACTGGCTCTTTGTCTTTCAATGTTAGTGATACAACATCTCTAAAAAACGCTAGTGATTCGTCTAGACAAGTACCATCTGTAAGTGTTGGAACTTCAGTTTCAAATTGGCAAGAACAAAAAACTTCTGCTAGGAAGTATGCACCTCGAGCCAAGGTTCCATTCGAGAAGGGGTATAGCCAAATGGACTGGCTTAAGCTTACTCAAACTCATCCAGATCTTGCAGGTATTTACTTGGTCAATGTTTTCTTGAAGTTTTTTTTTACCGTTGTTGCTTTTGGTTTTCCTGAGTTTATTTGTTTTGTTTTTCTGGATTCCTGGATATTTAGTATACTGCTGGTGGCTTCTGCTTCGGATATAAATTTTAACTATTGCTAAGTTGGTTCTCTTTATCATCATTATTTTCTGTTCCTGAAGCATTTGAATTTTGACCTTTGCTTGAAGGGAAGTGTTGAACTTATCTTCAGCTTGATGGGCTGAAATTTAGTAAAATTCTTTTGGCTATGGCTTAAGTGTGAAATGCAAGTGAAAAGCATCCTCACACTTTGAGATTGTCATCAGCTTCTAGGCTTTGGATATCAGTCACGAGTATAATCCTTTTAGAATAGTGTAAGATGGCAACTTGTTTAGTTTGTTATCTTTGAAGTGTTGCATGTCCGGTTCATGTCTAAATTGGGACATGAAAATATGATCATTTGTCTTAAATTTATTGCTGTGAATGTATACAGTCGAACTTATTGAGCCAATATATGATTTACTGTTTTTGTTTTTTGGTCTCCATATATGGCCATATGTGCAACGTGATGGTATCTCAACTAATAACAAGAAATTTATTGGTTTAGAATTGTAAATTATGCGCTTTTGCTGTTGTGAACTAACCAAATTTGTGAAGTATACATTTTGGAGGGTTATTTTTGTCTACATACAACAGCATCCCATAGAGTGAGTTTAAACACACACACAAGCACATTAAATTTTAATAGCCTGAATGTTTTCTTTTCTTTGTTTTGTTTCAAAGTCTCAATGAGCTTTCTATTTTATTTAAGTACAAGTCTGCTTTCCTACTTCCTCCTTGTGTTTGAATCATACTGATTGGTGCTTGACATGTGTAATCTAGTAGAGTAACATTTAATTGTTTGTGATATCATCCAAGCAGCAATTGCTGTACTGTTCAGCTTGTGCTCCATGACTCGAAAATTTTTGTTGCAGGATTGAAAGGACAGTCTAATAAGAGATTCATCTCAATGAATGAAGTTAAACAACGCCAAAAAGAAGGTTCCATGTGGACTGTTCTAAAAGATCGTGTGTATAATTTGTCTCCATACATGAAGTTTCATCCTGGAGGTATGAACATGATTTTGGGCTAATACATTCTTACAAATCTGATGTAGCAAAATTTATGTTTGGCAAATTACATGTCTGATGGATTTAACTGTTATTTCTGTCAATATCGTCTCTCATGCATATGAATGCGTATACTTGTTCGTCTGGTATTATGGTGCCTAGGCAACTGAAGTATGCTTTTCATGCTGCAATTAAACCAGTAAATATAATTTAGCTGCAGAGACATCACTTATTTCATGAGCTATCGGCAATAACTTTAGATTTGTTTCATGCTATAGACTTGATATTAGGTTTCATGACTTGCTCTGAGAATTGCTGTTTTCAGGTGTTGATATGCTGATGAAGGCTGTTGGAAAAGATTGTACATCTTTATTCAGTATCCTGTTTCTGGATTTATTTTTGACAGTTTCTGTCTGGAGGTCATAACTGAAGTTGTTTATAGGCTCTGTTTGTTTCAGGGACATTTTCCGTATTTTCTAATATTTGGCATGCTCAGGAAAATTGGTCAACAGAAGATGTTTAATAAGTAAAATGACTTCATCTTTTCAAAAGGAAAATATTTTTCAGATTTTGACAAACTCATTCAATTGAAAAATGAATCGTATAAACACATATCTATTGAAGAACTTATTGGTTATTCTTGACTATCAACACTATCACTGGTCGCAGTTAGCGACCTATGGGATGTACTTAAATTTTCGTCTTTTAATGTATTTTTTTCATGTTGAAGAATAAAATGTATAAATAGCATTTGCTTGTGTGTCGCGCCCAAGATTGTTCTTTAAAACTTTTTCCTTAAAGAAAATTAGTTAGAGCAAAAGAAAGAGCAAACTATTGATGTTTCCCAAAGTTTTTCTTTTATATCTTCTAGAAATATTGAAATTCAATGTGTAAATTGCAATCTTTTTTTTTTGTTTTTTTTTTGTTTGAGGAATTGCAATCCTTAGCTGAATGTCAGACAAATATCATGCTTGGGTGAATGCGGAATTCTTACTGGAGAAGTGTCTTGTGGGTACTTTGGAGAGTCAATGAAGGGAATTTCTCTCGTTCCTATAACTTATATGTTCCTTGCTTGAATTTTTCTTACTTTTTCATACTCAGCAGGCTGGCTTCCCTGATTTGTCATTATATAGTGTATGTTATCATGGTAATGATATCTTTTTCTTGTCATTTTCTTTCATTTTTCTCTTCCTTTTCTGAAGGGGGCCAATAACCTTACAATGTATTAGCTATTGTCAATTTTTCTTGTATTTACTTTATACAAGATATTGACACAGACGGTTTAATATTCTGAAATAAATTGAAATTAGGACATCTAATACTTCTCCGGAAGTTGCTTATGCTACTAATATGGCTTTGCATTGTAGATTTCTGTTCTGATGTCTTCAATGTCATATATGAAATATGATATGTTGCTTGATGCGCAGAACCATTGTGTCTCAATCCCTAATGTTTTGGAATTTTTAGACAATTTAAGCTTGAATTTGTAATTGCATAGAACAAAAAATCAGCCTTAAACTTGCTTATGTTATTTCTATCATGATAAATTTAGGGACAGAAGTGCATGAGAATAATGGTCTAGTTCAGGATGTCAAGCAACTATTGAATCGTAAGTGCGAAGTCATCATGAGAAACTGTTTGAGGCAGAAGAGCTATATGTTTCATGTCCTTATGAATTATTGTTATACTAGCTCATGAATGATGGCCAAACACCACCAATGGAGACTATTCATCATTTGGGTTAGCGGTGGAGTTGGAACCCATAACCTCCCAAACTCTCCCCTCCTTTTGGCTCATAGTTCATAGTTAGGATTGCTACTTCATATTGTTTAGTACTTGTGAAAAATACTTCCCTACACCTACGAATAAGGTAAGAAGCTTATATAGCAAGCTGATGAAACATGGTAACTAAATCATTTCATTATTTTATTTTTCCTTAAAGTATATAAGACATTTGTACTCTTATTTTTCACGCACATGTAACTTTCTTATTAGTCGGGAATAGGCAAGTATTATCAATGTACTAACAAAAGCAGAGTCTCTATTCTCATACCTCAAGCAAAAATACATGGTTTAGAAGCGTACAAAAGCAAAGCATATGCCTCAACGGTCAAATTTGCACTCAGTTTGGCTTAAAATATTGCAGAATTTCATCTCATTATATTTAGTAAAACACGTGATAGTATGCTGATCGTAGAATTAACTAAAAAACTTTAACTTCATCAAGAACAGGGCCACAAAGGGATCCAAAGTCATCAATCCTAGTATGGTAGTATGAACTGTAGAACGTGATTCTTGTCCTGGCTGAAATAGCTTTGAACTTGAAGCTCACAGTCTTGAACTTACCCTTTCCTTGGGACTCAAATGGAACCTTAAAAGTGTCTTTCGCGGCGAATGCCTCGACCATCATCGATCCATGGCAGCCATTCTTTGCATCTCCCACAGTGAATATGAGATTATAGACTCTGTTGGGAACTGTTCTAAGGATCTGGGCAATGGCACTTTCTCTGCCTGCAACAAGCTCAACTGCAGCGAGTCCAGAAGGAATATTGTAGTGTTTTGCATCAATGAATTTCACAGCTTTAAGCGATTCGATGATCCAGCCAGGAAGTGGAGATGTAAGATCTTGTTGTCTTGGAGGGAGGAGGACACCATTGGAAGAGTTCACAAAGCGATGAGGACCCTCCTCAAAGCCAGGATTCTTTACCAAGTTACCTACAAGATATCATTTAGGACTAAAGATGAGACCATAAAAAAATAGTCATATAAAACCCAACATAAATATTAAAAAAAAACCACCAAAGTCAAGCAACCAACTCAAGTACCTAAATCGAGCAACATAATCTTAGATTGTGGGACCAGCATAAGCATCTTAAGCAAGTCCAAAAGTGTAAAAAAAAGCAAAATTTGTTACAATGGGACTATAATGAAACGTATGGAATGAATTTTCAGTTCAACATCTATAGCAATCACAAGGTACAGAATGATTTTGTGTTCACAGATTCTTGCTAAGCAACACAAACTATAGAAGCAAATTAATAGATGAAATCAACCACTAAATCGAAAAGCAAACAAAAAAAAAAACACAATTTAATATTTTCTATCAACCGAAAAGAAATGTTGTACCTCTAGTGGGCCTTGGTGGAAACAGCTCCTTAATAGCAACAGCATCAATGAGGGGTCCACAAGCAGCGTCTTCTTGGACACCAGGATTGTGAAATATGACAGTAACAAAATTAGATGTGGCTCTAAATCCCCAAGCATAAGTGTCTCCACCATTACTACTGTACAATGTCTGCAAAGGTAGGTCACCAAACAGAGGAGACACAGAGACTCTTAAAACCTCATCTTGAGCACACGTTCTTGATGCACCAAATGTCAGTGCATATAAAGATCCTTTCTTTACTGCTATTTTTTGAGATATTGAGGCCTCATTGCCTAGCCTAACAGCATGAACTCCATGAGCTACAGCGAAGTACATCCCGCCAGGTTGTGGCCCAGCAGAAATGTACTCCACTAAGCCATTGGTTACCCAACCAGGAAGTGCATATTTCCCTTTGAGTTTTGTCTTGTTCAGGTCAGTGGCTTTTGGCTTCTGCTCAAAGTTGCCATTTTTAACGAATCCTGAAGCAAACAGCAAATGGGAAAAGCAAATTAGTTCAAACAAAAAAAATTAACAAAACTCAGATCAGCTTCTGCACTATAATTGCTACAAAAACACAAAGAACAAGAAAAGAACAAAAACCCAACTCAAAAGTTCAGATCTTTAAGTTAAAGCTAAAAAAATGGGGTTACAAAAACTTGAAAGATGTGCACTTTGAGCATTACCTTCCAGGTATGGAGCAGCCAAAGCAGACCCATTAAAGAGCAAGCAAAGGGCAAGGAAAAGATAAACCCCTATAGCCATTCTCAAAATGAGCTAGAGCTAGATGGAGAAGGGAAGAGAAGAAGGGAAATGTCTGATAAGGGGAAAAGAAAGAGAGAAAAAAGGTTAGTATTTATAGCGAGGAGGAGGACAAAGAGAGCGAACTATAAGTGGAGATGGTGTGGTCACTGATAAAGAAGAAAACAGAAAAGAGTGTCGTCACCAGAAATCACGCTGAATTGGCTTACTGTTCTCCTTCGGTTCTTCAATGTATCTGGTTTCTCAAATCGACACCTTTTTACTCCACAATTCATGGCAGTGGCATTTTTGTAATTTCAAGTACTTTTAAAGAGCACCGCAGCGAGCAATGACCAAACCAATTTTTATTATTGACCTAATTTTCAAATTTATGTTTCCTTTGTATCAGAAACAAATAATTAAAAAATAAAGTAACATTTTAATCCTCAAACTTACATATAATATTTCTTCTGATACACCAAAGTTTTTATAAATGAGAAAGTAAATTTTTCGAAGATTTAATGACTGATCTTTTACATTATGAAATATAAAGTTGATTATTAAGTTAATTACTTTTTCAATAACTTGCATATAATTTTTAGATTTAGATGACTCAACAAATTTTATTATTATTATTTTTTTAAGTGAAGTGATTCCACATTTTGGAAGAGTATTGATCAATTGGGATTTTGTTTTGAGCAAGATTAATGGGTTGTTGAACAGTTTTCTGAATTTTGATTTTGATTTGATTTTCAATTTCATGTTTCTTTTTACTAGAGGAAAAACAATCGGAAAATAAAAAAAATACTATTTTATCATGAAATTTGTTTATAATTATTTTGGAAACATTAAAAATTTTTGAAAGAGAAAAAATTATTAAACATTTAATAATTAATTTTCTATACTGTATAATACACACTCAATGATTAAATTTTTGTTAAATGACTAGCATATAATTTTTCTTTTTTATTTTTTAGATAATCTCACATTTTCTTATTGTGTGGTGATCCCACAATACGGAAGTATGCTTTAGGTTAATTAGTTGGGCTGCCCTTTGAGCAAGATTATTGGGTTATTGCACTGTATCTAAATCTAATCCTATGATGTAGATCTTGTTGTGATTAATTTAACCACTGGATATGTCAGATTATGTTTTGTGAAATAAATTATGTAAACCTCACCACTAACCCCAACATTTTTTTTTAATTTTTTTAAAACATTATTGAGTCGCTTAGTGGCAAGAAAACCCTGAAATTTGTTTAGCATATTTTATGGCAGATATTGTTGCCACAATTAGACTATTAGTAACTTTCCAAACTTTAGGACCATTAGTAATGGATAAGCAACCTGTGCGCTCTCCTTTATCATTTCACCTATAGAAAATGAGATCATTTGAATGAAACACATACAAAATAATAATAATAATAATAATAATAACATGCCCTTCTTACATGTGCACATTAGTGGACCCCTAGGCCAGATATCATGTAATCCACATGCACTTGCTGCCAAGAAGAAGGATCATAGATACCCACCTTCACACTTTTGCAAGATTTATTGGCAATTGTGTTAGAATTGGAATCTTTAGGGCTCAGACATTTGATTTTTGTGTTGTTAAGATTTGCTCATAAGAAGGAATGACGAGTCACTAGGGCCCCAGTCCATGCGATCTACCTTTCTTGGCCACTCCTCTCTTCTTCAGTACTTGTATGTAAGAAGCTAGAAGATGTGAACAATTCTAGCACATAAATAGTCAAGATTATAAGTTTATTATATATGGAATAAAACCTTTTTGACACAAATTTGTATTGTGAATTTTAGCTGTTTTAGGCTTGAGGTAGTTAATAATTTTTGAATGTGCTAAGTTTATGCGAATTATGATTTTCAGATGGATTAATTAGAGTAGAAGAAATTAGGCATCTTTTCTCATTGCTCTGATTTAGGAGTTGTTTTGGCTGAAAAATGTTTAATCTTGTAAAACCTTTCATTTTATTGTTCTTAATGATCTGATATGAAATCTAACTATCTACCCAAAAAACTTACGTAGGAGAAATTAAATATTCACGTGCAATTGAGCCCATATGTTTGGACTCTTCTGATAGGTTGTTAAGATTTAGCTGATGATGGTGATGAAATGAGTGAGAGGAATGGACCCACAATTATGCGGCAACTTTGACTTCGTGGCCAAGTGTGATGTTCCCAGTTAGGGGTGAGCAAAATCGAACCGAATCAAAAAAATCGACTAAATTGAGCTAATTTAGTTTGGTTCGGTTTGACCTTTTAATAAAATCGATTTGTTCGGTTATAATTTTAAAAAAAATTCGGTTTTCGGTTCAGTTTTTTGGATAGAAAACTGAAAAAATCGAAACAATCGACCGAACTGAGCTAATTTAGTTTGGTTCGGTTTGACCTTTTAATAAAATCGGTTTGTTCCGGTTATAATTTTAAAAAAATTTCGGTTTTCGGTTCGGTTTTTTAAATAGAAAACTGAAAAATTGAAAAAATCGAATTAATAAATAAATCAAACCAATTTGAATCGAACCAAATTTAAAATACATGTAATTTAATTGAAACAAACCGAGCCGAACCAAACTTTTATAAGATCTGTTCGGTTTGGTTTATAGACAAAAAAATTTTGATTTATTCGGTTCGGTTTATTCAGTTTTTAAAAAATTTTGGTTCGGTTAGTTATAAATATAAAAAATTTGATTTATTAAAATTTGGCAACAAACCAAACCGAACCGACCAAATGCTCACCCTTATTCCCAGCTACAAATCCATCTTTGTTTGTTTGTGGAGATTACAAGTTTACTATTTTACACTACTATACAGTAATTAATAATTTATTATTAAATTAGATAAAAATTATTATTTATCATTAGATTAGATAAAAATTATTATTTATTATTAAATTAAATCATATTATTTAATGATATTATTAAATATGTCATTGTACAATTCACTATATCTATTGAAGGTAACAAACTCTAAACCAAGTTGGATTTATGGTTGTCTATTTGGACTTGGAAATATAATTCAAATTTCAATTCAAACTTTATTCGAAAATAAATTTTAAGTAGCATAAGAATTTAAAATAAATCTCAACTTAATTTAAAATTTAGAAAAAATTTAAAATTATTTTCTTATATTTTGATTAAACAACTAAATTTAATTTAAAATATGAAATGACTCCATTAAAATTGGCTTGATCCAACACATTTGTGATCGTTTATTGTAGCTTTGATCAATAATTTTATAAATCTATATTATAATTAGGATAATAGTATGATGGTTGAATGTTTATCTCATAATGACAAAAGTTAACTTATTTGTCAATTTATCATCAAACTTTATTATGTTATATTGTTGATTTTATTTATTTATTTATTGAGATCACATGAGTTTATACTGTTATACTAAATTTTCTTTGAAATATTGTAACATTCATGTTGACATTACATTCCCGTTGTGTTTATAAGTGATGGCTTCTATGTCCTAAAATACTTAAATAAATAAATAAATCTATATATATATAGGCTTCTATGTCCTACAATACTTATATATATATATGTGCAAATTAGGTGGTCGATATTAGTGAAGAGGTTTCACATGATCTCAATATAAAGATTGAAATGTATATATATTTCAGGGTCCAATTACATTTTGGATGTAATTATCACCAGACCACATCGAAACTGATTGTCGTAACATGTTGCTTTTTGGAGGTTTTGGGTATTAATATGAAGAGCTTCCTCCACAAGAAATATTTCTTTTCTGTAAATGAGTTAGTCATTCCACTAGTGGGATACTGCTCAATGACACCAGTAGGTGTACCAACCAGACGTAGGAATAATTACTAATGCCTCTTTACGTTCTCTTCTCAACCATATTATTGAAAGCAAAGATTGTAGATGAGAAGCAATGATACTGTATTCTTGTCTAATTTAGTGTATCAGAATCCATCACTACACTTTAGCTAAGCTAATGATATCCATTGACTAGTTGGATTACAAAACCAGCTTGTATGATACCACCAATATCTGGTTTTCTGTGACATGCTAAGCATGCTCCAGTCCTGTACACAAAACAATAGAGAGGATTCACTAGGCTTTAAGTGGCGGTCCAGGGAGTCAGCAGAAATATATTACATAAACCAATAAACTTCACAAGAATCATATGCTAGCCATTGGAGAATTCTATGCCAGCAGCAACATTGCTCCTGAGTCCTATAAAGTCTCAAAAAGATAATTAAGAAAGAAAGAAGAACTTACATTCTTACCACTTGGTTTAGTTCCTGTTGCTGAATCAAAATGAGTGCCTAGATGAAACAGAATCAGTAGGTTATTAGGTAAAACTTCTCATCATTAAATTATTCTACATGATATATATAAAGAATAACGAAGAGGTTGAATAGGAAAAACACCAACCTTCAATCATCTACCAAATACTGGCCTTCCTATTGAATCTTTTGACCATCAACTTGAACATTTGGAATGTGACTAATGCTAGGCCAATACTTGCCCTTCTTATTTGCGTAAATTTCCTTCAACTGAGGACGTTCATTTATTTCCAATTCTTTCAAGGAAGTAAGCTGCCTCATTCCTTGAGGCAGAGACACTAATCTTCTGCAATTCTGAAGTGTCAACTTCTGAAGAGAAGTAAGATTAGCAGAGGAAAACCAATTTGGTAACCTTGCACCTCCATATCCATTCACATTAAACTCCTTAACATTTTGGTTTGGCCGAAAGCTTTCAAACAACACCTCATCATCATTAGCATCTATATTGTTGTGATCGTCATCATCTATACCCAAATATAGAGTCAATAATCTAAGATGCTGCTTCGCTTCCAAATTAGCAGCCTTCAATTCTGATAACCCATTTTTCGCACATTGCAGGTTTCTAATTTCCAGCCCTCCTCTCAAGTTGTTCAGCTCATTCAATTCATTCAAACCACCAATGTACTTTGAAGCAGAACTATCTTTTGCCACCACAAACAATTTTAACGTTTGAAGGGCAGTCAGTTCCCTAATCCTACGCGGCATATAAGTAAAATTCAGGCATCCTTTGCGATCAACATGCCGACGATTAATTAGCATTCTGATATCTTTTGGCAGCTGTTCTAGCTCCTTACAAAAGGAGAGCTTCAACACGCCAATTATGCAATTTACTAATAGAATTTGGCAGTTCCTTGATACCTTGATTATGAGAAAGATCAAGGTACCTCAAATGCTTTGGCTTGCTAATGGAAGAAGGAATTTTCTCAATCTTAAGGCAGTGTAAATCTAACACCAACAAACGTTTCAAGCTACAAAATATTGCATCAAGTTCCTCTCTTTTAATCCTGAACCCTGGTTGACACCGGAGCAGAATTGTCCGAAGCTTGCTTGCTTCAAGCAAGGATCTGAAAACTTGCAATGGGAATTCTGTAGTATCAAAATCAAGAGACACATGACGAGTTTTTTCAGTAATAGACTTATCAATTGAATTTGATACAACGGTCTCTTTCACGGTCATAAACATAACTAGATCATGCATCAGGCAATGCATTTTATAACTTACTACATCTCCCCATCTATCATTTTCCAATTCTTGGAAAAATAATCTCAACGATAGATCATTAAAGTACTCCCAGCCAATGTCTTCTGCTCATTGACTAGAATTCAAAGGCCTAATGAACCTTTGCGCTATCCAAAGTTGAATTAATGTCTCCACTAATCTTATGATCTTTTGGAAATAATTTGCAATATGCGAAACAATGTTTCAAATTTGAAGGAAGATGGTTGTAACTTAATTTTAGTACAGGCAAGATATCATTTTCTGCTAGAGAAATTTTTGGAAGTTCAATTTTCCCAAGAGCCAGCCATTCGGATTTTAGATATTTCAAGCACAATTGAATTGCAATTGTCTTAATTGCAAGAGGAACTCCACCACATTTTGTTGCAATCTCCTTACCAATTTCTGTTTCATTTGAGCGTGCTAGTTCTTGCCTTCTTTTTACTATTTGCTCGAACAACGCCAATGAATCAGCAGGAGATAGGCCATTCAGAATATATGGTGGCAATGTGCTAGTGACCTTAGCTACCTTTAAAGAACTAGTTGTTACTATAATTTTACTCCCCTTTGCACCAAATCTAAAAACATTCTTTACTTGAGACCATTTTTCAAAATCCTCATTCCAAACATCGTCCAACACAAGTAAATATTTCTTTGTGTCAATTTCGTTATAAAGACGACTCTGTAATGGACCCAACTCTTGATTTCTAGACTCCCTACTGGCTATAGATGCTGTTGCACTTTGCAAAATTGCTTTTATATCAAAGACATCAGACCCACAAACCCACATTCTTAACTCAAAGTTATTTTTCACCTTATCATCATTATAAACATATTGAGCAAGTTTAGTCTTTCCTACGCCTCCAATGCCAACAATTGAAATGACTGAAACACTATTATCTTCATCATTATTAGTCTAACAGAAGGTCTAAAATTCCTTTCTTATCGTCATCTCTTCCTATGACTTCCCCTTCTTCGACAACCAGTGTAGTTTGATCTCTTTCCCTACCCATAAGTGATGTAGTAGGTAAGTTCTCCACAAAATGGAATGCATGACTCTCTTTGGCAATGTCATCTAGACTCTCCCTGATTGCCTTTATTTTATATCCCATCTTAAGACTATAAACAAGCTGATTTGAACTTGAAAAGAAAAGGCGTTACTCCCGTCCATCATCACTTATCGACGCAATGCTTCAATAGAGAAGTGAAGTCATCCAACAAGTCATCTACATCATAAACGATTTCTGTTAGCTTTTCCAGCCAATCCTTGGCCTGATTGTTGGGTTGTAGACATCTTCTCTGCATCCAGAAGCACAGCCCGAATCGTCGAAACTGTTCTTTCGAGTTTCTTGAGCTCATTGTTGATGCCGAAGCATGGCGCAATATCTAAGAAAGATTGAGAACCCAAGTTCCAAAGAATGTTTCCTACAATATTGAAGATAAGTTCCTGGGCCATTTTAGGTTGAAAGGGTGGGAAGCAATATGGAATATAGTATATGAATGAGTTTTCTTTTCTCTAATAATTGCATATGGAGGAATTAGAATCGGCTATTTATAATAAGAATCTCTTGTGTTTGCTTCATGCAAAATCAAATCTATGGCATTGGTAAAGCAGTTATCAAATGGCCTACCATGTACAAATGCTTTCTTTGCTTTCTACTCAAACTACAAATTGCTTGATGATTATTAATAAACCATGTTAAAGAAGTCTTCTTTCCCCTTCTATAAAAAGAAAAGTATATTTATTATCTTTAAGTCTGCACGATATTACATTTTTTTTTTTTTTGGTTATTTTGGCTGGCATTAGTCAAAAATGTTTCTTTCATGTAATAAGGGTTAGCAATTATTAGCTCTAACTAAAGGTGAGCAAAATATTTGAGAAATCGAATCCACCAAAATAGAAATTGATTTGAAAGATTCGGTTAATCACTTAGGCAGTTTCAATTTTTATTTTTCTTTTATAAAAATTCTGGTGTTTTATTTTTTATATTAAAAAAATCACTTGCAAATCTATTCGACTATATAAACAAATATATCATATATAATATACAATATTATATCAATATATTTTATATATTATATATTATATGTATTTTGATTAACTGAATCTCACTGCACATATATATATATATATATATATATATATATATA